>JBBDGP010005772.1:0-28230 GCA_037952835.1 Lithobates septentrionalis | reverse complement strand
ACCCTCCCCCCAAATCACAGGGACACCCAGAGCACCCTCCCCCCCAAATCACAGGACACCCAGAGCACCCTCCCCCCAAATCACAGGACACCCAGAGCACCCTCCCCCCCAAATCACAGGACACCCAGAGCACCCTCCCCCCAAATCACAGGACACCCAGAGCACCCTCCCCCCCAAATCACAGGACACCCAGAGCACCCTCCCCCCCAAATCACAGGACACCCAGAGCACCCTCCCCCCCAAATCACAGGACACCCAGAGCACCCTCCCCCCAAATCACAGGACACCCAGAGCACCCTCCCCCCCAAATCACAGGACACCCAGAGCACCCTCCCCCCCAAATCACAGGACACCCAGAGCACCCTCCCCCCCAAATCACAGGACACCCAGAGCACCCTCCCCCCCCCCCAAATCACAGGACACCCAGAGCACCCTCCCCCCCCCCCAAATCACAGGACACCCAGAGCACCCTCCCCCCCCCCAAATCACAGGACACCCAGAGCACCCTCCCCCCCCCCCAAATCACAGGACACCCAGAGCACCCTCCCCCCCCCAATCACAGGACACCCAGAGCACCCTCCCCCCCCAAATCACAGGACACCCAGAGCCACCCCTCCCCCCCAAATCACAGGACACCCAGAGCCACCCCCCCCAAATCACAGGACACCCAGAGCACCCCCCCAAATCACAGGACACCCAGAGCACCCTACCCCAATCACAGGTCACCCAGAGCACCCTCCCCCCCCCCTAATCACAGGACACCCAGAGCACCCTCCCCCCCCAAATCACAGGACACCCAGAGCACCCCCCCCCCCAAATCACAGGTCACCCAGAGCACCCTCCCCCCCAAATCACAGGACACCCAGAGCACCCTCCCCCCCCCCCAAATCACAGGACACCCAGAGCACCCTCCCCCCCCCCAAATCACAGGACACCCAGAGCACCCTCCCCCCCAAATCACAGGACACCCAGAGCACCCTCCCCCCCCAAATCACAGGACACCCAGAGCACCCTCCCCCCCCAAATCACAGGACACCCAGAGCACCCTCCCCCCCAAATCACAGGACACCCAGAGCACCCTCCCCCCCCAAATCACAGGACACCCAGAGCACCCTCCCCCCCAAATCACAGGACACCCAGAGCACCCTCCCCCCCCCAAATCACAGGACACCCAGAGCACCCTCCCCCCCCAAATCACAGGACACCCAGAGCACCCTCCCCCCCCAAATCACAGGACACCCAGAGCACCCCCCCCCCCAAATCACAGGACACCCAGAGCACCCCCCCCCAAATCACAGGACACCCAGAGCACCCTCCCCCCCCCCCAAATCACAGGACACCCAGAGCACCCTCCCCCCCAAATCACAGGACACCCAGAGCACCCTCCCCCCCCAAATCACAGGACACCCAGAGCACCCTCCCCCCCCAAATCACAGGACACCCAGAGCACCCTCCCCCCCCCAAATCACAGGACACCCAGAGCACCCTCCCCCCCCAAATCACAGGACACCCAGAGCACCCTCCCCCCCCAAATCACAGGACACCCAGAGCACCTCCCCCCCCAAATCACAGGACACCCAGAGCACCCTCCCCCCCAAATCACAGGACACCCAGAGCACCCTCCCCCCCCCAAATCACAGGACACCCAGAGCACCCTCCCCCCCCCAAATCACAGGACACCCAGAGCACCCTCCCCCCCCCCAAATCACAGGACACCCAGAGCACCCTCCCCCCCCCAAATCACAGGACACCCAGAGCACCCTCCTCCCCAAATCACAGGACACCCAGAGCACCCTCCTCCCCAAATCACAGGACACCCAGAGCACCCTCCTCCCCAAATCACAGGACACCCAGAGCACCCTCCCCCCCCCCCCAAATCACAGGACACCCAGAGCACCCTCCCCCCCAAATCACAGGACACCCAGAGCACCCTCCCCCCCCCCAAATCACAGGACACCCAGAGCACCCTCCCCCCCCCAAATCACAGGACACCCAGAGCACCCTCCCCCCCAAATCACAGGACACCCAGAGCACCCTCCCCCCCCCAAATCACAGGACACCCAGAGCACCCTCCCCCCCCAAATCACAGGACACCCAGAGCACCCTCCCCCCCAAATCACAGGACACCCAGAGCACCCTCCCCCCCCCAAATCACAGGACACCCAGAGCACCCTCCCCCCCCCAAATCACAGGACACCCAGAGCACCCTCCCCCCCCCAAATCACAGGACACCCAGAGCACCCCCCCCCCCCCAAATCACAGGACACCCAGAGCACCCTCCCCCCCCCCCCAAATCACAGGACACCCAGAGCACCCTCCCCCCCCCAAATCACAGGACACCCAGAGCACCCTCCCCCCCCAAATCACAGGACACCCAGAGCACCCTCCCCCCCCAAATCACAGGACACCCAGAGCACCCTCCCCCCCCAAATCACAGGACACCCAGAGCACCCTCCCCCCCCAAATCACAGGACACCCAGAGCACCCTCCCCCCCCAAATCACAGGACACCCAGAGCACCCTCCCCCCCCAAATCACAGGACACCCAGAGCACCCTCCCCCCCCAAATCACAGGACACCCAGAGCACCCTCCCCCCCCAAATCACAGGGACACCCAGAGCACCCTCCCTCCCCCCCAAATCACAGGACACCCAGAGCACCCTCCCCCCCCCAAATCACAGGACACCCAGAGCACCCTCCTCCCCAAATCACAGGACACCCAGAGCACCCTCCTCCCCAAATCACAGGACACCCAGAGCACCCTCCTCCCCAAATCACAGGACACCCAGAGCACCCTCCTCCCCAAATCACAGGACACCCAGAGCACCCTCTCCCCCCCCCCCCCCCAAATCACAGGACACCCAGAGCACCCTCCCCCCCAAATCACAGGACACCCAGAGCACCCTCCCCCCCCCCAAATCACAGGACACCCAGAGCACCCTCCCCCCCCCCCAAATCACAGGACACCCAGAGCACCCTCCCCCCCCCCAAATCACAGGACACCCAGAGCACCCTCCCCCCCCCAAATCACAGGACACCCAGAGCACCCTCCCCCCCCAAATCACAGGACACCCAGAGCACCCTCCCCCCCCAAATCACAGGACACCCAGAGCACCCTCCCCCCCCCAAATCACAGGACACCCAGAGCACCCTCCCCCCCCCCCCCCCAAATCACAGGACACCCAGAGCACCCTCCCCCCCCCCCCAAATCACAGGACACCCAGAGCACCCTCCCCCCCCCCCAAATCACAGGACACCCAGAGCACCCTCCCCCCCCCCCCAAATCACAGGACACCCAGAGCACCCTCCCCCCCCCCCAAATCACAGGACACCCAGAGCACCCTCCCCCCCCCCAAATCACAGGACACCCAGAGCACCCTCCCCCCCCCAAATCACAGGACACCCAGAGCACCCTCCCCCCCCCCAAATCACAGGACACCCAGAGCACCCTCCCCCCCCCCCCCAAATCACAGGACACCCAGAGCACCCTCCCCCCCCCCCCCCCCCAAATCACAGGACACCCAGAGCACCCTCCCCCCCCCCCCAAATCACAGGACACCCAGAGCACCCCCCCCCCCCCCCAAATCACAGGACACCCAGAGCACCCTCCCCCCCCCCCAAATCACAGGACACCCAGAGCACCCTCCCCCCCTCATTCGATCACAGGACACCCAGAGCACCAACCCCCGAGCAGCAACCACTCCTCGTCCGACCACAGGACATCCATAGCACTCTCTAACCTCCTCTGATCACAGGACACCCAAAGCACCCCCCAGCCTCGGATCACGGAACACCTATAGCAACCACTCCTCAGATTACAGGACACCCAAAGCACTCCTCCGTAGACATATCAGAGGACCCCCTCTCATCAGACAGGACGCCCAGTGTACCCACATGCTGACCTCATATCATATAGGGTAACCCAGTGTATCCCCCATTTTGACTGCAGATGAGTGTATGCCCAGTGTACACCCATACTGACCTCGGATCCAAGGATGCCCAGTATGCCCCCTTACAGACCTCAGTTCAGACACCCGTTGTACTCCATACATATCTCAGATCAGTGGTAACACAGAAAACTCCCATGCTGACCTCTGATAAGAGGCAGCCCAGTGTATCCACAGTAAGGCTCACCACCCCTTGGACTCTCAGGTTAATCTTTATAATAAAGGAAATAAGAACAGCGTAGTGGTGAGGTGTTCTTGTGTCTTATTTTCACATGCAGTTTAGGTCAAGCCCTTGAAACCTTTCACTAAAGTGTTTCGCCTCTAACGGCTCATGTCTATGAGCATTGTTTACCTTCTTTTTGAAGTGCAAGTTGAATGCAGGTAAGCAAAATCCAATTGAGCTTAATGGAGCAGTACACACAACAGTACAGAGGCTATGTCTGACCTGCTTTGCGTTACGTTTCTTTGGATGCAGCATGTCCTGTGGTGGTGCGTTTAAAGTTCTGGCACAGCACATCAAGCACAGGTTGTTTTTTTTTTGTCAATTGCTGCATTTTACATTAATACACAGTGATTGACAGGTTGTCGAAATGAGCCCTTATGCCGCGTACACACGAGCAGACTTTCCGGCAGAAAAGGTCCGACGGAATGAATCCGTCGTACATTCCGATCGTGTGTGGGCTTCATCGGACCTTTTCTGTCGCAAAATCTGACGGACCTTAGAAATAGCACATGTTTCAAATCTTTCCGATGGACTCGACTCCTATTGAAAAAAACGTTCGTCTGTATGCTAGTCCAACGGATCAAAAACGACGCAAGGGCAACTATTGGCTACTGGCTATTGAACTTCCTTTTCTAGTCCGGTTGTACGTCATCACGTTCGAAACGATCGGACTTTGGTGGGATCGTGTGTAGGCAAGTCCATTTCGTCGGGAAACTGTCAGAACTTCATTGAAAAGTCCTTCTGAGTTCAGTCCGACGAGAAGTCCGCTTGTGTCTACGCGGCATTAGTTGTCTTTTGGCCCATACAGCTTTGTGATGGATGAACCCTTCTCCCCCTTGTATCATAGTGCAGGTAATCGGACTGTACCATAGAAAAAGATTACATATAGAAAAAGAGATCTGCCCCCTAAAGCCTCGTACACACACTACTAGCTCAGGTCAGAGCCGCTGTACTTACAATCCGATGTACAGCAATCTCCCCTGCTTAGCTATTGTGTTCTGACAGGGGGGCAGCCGCCCCCCCCCTGATCTGGCAGCCGGTTGGCAGACTTTTTTTCAGCCATGAGCCTTTGACCAAAGCTGGCACGGTTGCCATACACACGGGCCGAATGTCGACCGGTTTTTATTGAACCAGCCAACGTTTGGCCCATGTGTATCCATAAGATATGGGAACTGATGGTGAGCTTTGTTTTAGGATTCCTCAGTTTGACTTTGAACAGTCTTAGGACTAGAAAATGTATTCAGGGTCTGTATCTGTGCACAGATGTATAGTTTATCCACTTTGTGTTCTATTAGATGTCACTTTATTTCCACATACTTTTTTTTTTCTGTCACCTTTTATAGTTTCCTACCATTTATTAGGAAAAGGTACCACCTGGATCAGCTTACATAATAAAAGTAACAATACATATACATTATATATATTTAACATATATCCAAGGACACATTTTTTTTGTTTTCAGTGGAACAGGGAAGGGCTAGAACCCCTGTCATGTTTTCAATGCCTTTTGTGTCCTGTTGGAGAGATTCATCCCCAATATTTTTTCTGCTGACCCCATGATTGGCATTTTGGAATAATTCACAATTTTAACCACTTGACGACCGCCTCACGCCGATGTACGTCGGCAAAGTGGCACGGACAGGCAAAATCACGTACAGGGTACGTGATTTGCCTTCCGCGGGTGGGGGGTCCGATCGGACCCCCCCCCGGTGCCCGAGGCGGTCGCCGTTTATCCAGCGGCGATCGGTGGTGAGGGGGAGACCATCCGTTCGTGGCCCCCCCCTCGCGATCGCCGCCGGCCAATCGAATCATTCCTTTGCTGCTGTATGCTAAACAGCAGCAAAGGAAATGATGTCATCTCTCCTCGGCTCGGTAATTTCCGTTCCGGCCCGAGGAGAGAAGACATCAATGTGAGTGCACAACACTACACACACACAGTAGAACATGCCAGGCACACAAAACACCCGATCCCCCCCCCCCAATCACCCCCCCTGTCACAAACTGACACCAGCAGTTTTTTTTTTTTTTTTTTCTGATTACTGCATAGTGTCAGTTTGTGACAGTTACAGTGTTGGGACAGATACTGTTACCCCCCTTTAGGTCTAGGGTACCCCCCTAACCCCCCCTAATAAAGTTTTAACCCCTTGATCACCCCCTGTCACCAGTGTCACTAAGCGATCATTTTTCTGATCGCTGTATTAGTGTCGCTGGTGACGCTAGTTAGGGACATAAATATTCAGGTTCGCCGTCAGCGTTTTATAGCGTCAGGGACCCCCATATACTACCGAATAAATGTTTTAACCCCTTGATTGCCCCCTAGTTAACCCTTTCACCACTGATCACCGTATAACCGTTACGGTTGACGCTGGTTAGTTTGTTTATTTTTTATAGTGTCAGGGCACCCGCCGTTTATTACCGAATAAAGGTTTAGCCCCCTGATCGCCCGGCGGTGATATGCGTCGCCCCAGGCAGCGTCAGATTAGCGCCAGTACCGCTAACACCCACGCACGCAGCATGCGCCTCCCTTAGTGGTATAGTATCTGATCGGATCAATATCTGATCCGATCAGATCTATACTAGCGTCCCCAGCAGTTTAGGGTTCCCAAAAACGCAGTGTTAGCGGGATCAGCCCAGATACCTGCTAGCACCTGCGTTTTGCCCCTCCGCCCAGCCCAGCCCACCCAAGTGCAGTATCGATCGATCACTGTCACTTACAAAAGACTAAACGCATAACTGCAGCGTTCGCAGAGTCAGGCCTGATCCCTGCGATCGCTAACAGTTTTTTTTTGGTAGTATTTTGGTGAACTGGCAAGCACCAGCCCCAGGCAGGGTCAGGTTAGCGCCAGTACCGCTAACACCCACGCACGCAGCATACGCCTCCCTTAGTGGTATAGTATCTGAACGGATCAATATCTGATCCGATCAGATCTATACTAGTGTCCCCAGCAGTTTAGGGTTCCCAAAAACGCAGTGTTAGCGGAATCAGCCCAGATACCTGCTAGCACCTGCGTTTTGCCCCTCCGCCCGGCCCAGCCCACCCAAGTGCAGTATCGATCGATCACTGACACTTACAAAACACTAAATGCATAACTGCAGCGTTCGCAGAGTCAGGCCTGATCCCTGCGATCGCTAACAGTTTTTTTGGTAGCGTTTTGGTGAACTGGCAAGCACCAGCCCCAGGCAGCGTCAGGTTAGCGCCAGTACCGCTAACACCCACGCACGCACCGTACACCTCCCTTAGTGGTATAGTATCTGAACGGATCAATATCTGATCAGATCTATACTAGCATCCCCAGCAGTTTAGGGTTCTCACAAACGCAGTGTTAGCGGGATCAGCCCAGATACCTGCTAGCACCTGCGTTTTGCCCCTCCGCCCGGCCCAGCCCAGCCCACCCAAGTGCAGTATCGATCGATCACTGTCACTTACAAAAGACTAAAATGCATAACTGCAGCGTTCGCAGAGTCAGGCCTGATCCCTGCGATCGCCAACAGATTTTTTGGTAGCGTTTTGGTGAACTGGCAAGCGCCAGCGGCCTAGTACACCCCGGTCGTAGTCAAACCAGCACTGCAGTAACACTTGGTGACGTGGCGAGTCCCATAAGTGCAGTTCAAGCTGGTGAGGTGACAAGCACAAGTAGTGTCCCGCTGCCACCAAAAAGACAAACACAGGCCCGTCGTGCCCATAGTGCCCTTCCTGCTGCATTCGCCAATCCTAATTGGGAACCCACCGCTTCTGCAGCGCCCGTACTTCCCCCATTCACATCCCCAACCAAATGCAGTCGGCTGCATGAGAGGCATTTTCTTTATGTCCTCCCGAGTACCCCTACCCAGCGAACGCCCCCAAAAAAGATATTGTGTCTGCAGCTAGCGCGGATATAGGCGTGACACCCGCTATTATTGTCCCTCCTGTCAATCCTGGTCTTTGCATTGGTGAATGTTTTGAACGCTACCATGCACTAGTTGAGTATTAGCGTAGGGTACAGCATTGCACAGACTAGGCACACTTTCACAGGGTCTCCCAAGATGCCATCGCATTTTGAGAGACCCGAACCTGGAACCGGTTACAGTTATAAAAGTTAGTTGCAAAAAAAGTGTAAAAAATATATATATATATATATATATATATATATATATATATATATATATATATATATATATATATATATATATATATATATATATATATATATATATATATATATATATATATATAATAGTTGTCGTTTTATTGTTCTCTCTCTCTATTCTCTCTTGTTCTGCTCTTTTTTACTGTATTCTATTCTGCAATGTTTTATTGTTATTATGTTTTATCATGTTTGCTTTTCAGGTATGCAATTTTTTATACTTTACCGTTTACTGTGCTTTATTGTTAACCATTTTTTTGTCTTCAGGTACGCCATTCACAACTTTGAGTGGTTATACCAGAATGATGCCTGCAGGTTTAGGTATCATCTTGGTATCATTCTTTTCAGCCAGCGGTCGGCTTTCATGTAAAAGCAATCCTAGCGGCTAATTAGCCTCTAGACTGCTTTTACAAGCCGTGGGAGGGAATGCCCCCCCCCACCGTCTTCCGTGTTTTTCTCTGGCTCTCCTGTCTCAACAGGGAACCTGAAAATGCAGCCGGTGATTCAGCCAGCTGACCATAGAGCTGATCAGAGACCAGAGTGGCTCCAAACATCTCTATGGCCTAAGAAACCGGAAGCTACGAGCATTTTATGACTTAGATTTCGCTGGATGTAAATAGCGCCATTGGGAAATTGGGGAAGCATTTTATCACACCGATCTTGGTGTGGTCAGATGCTTTGAGGGCAGAGGAGAGATCTAGGGTCTAATAGACCCCAATTTTTTCAAAAAAGAGTACCTGTCACTACCTATTGCTATCATAGGGGATATTTACATTCCCCGAGATAACAATAAAAATGATTAAAAAAAATAAAAATGAAAGGAACAGTTTAAAAATAAGATAAAAAAGCAAAAAAATAATAAAGAAGAAAAAAAAAAAAAAAAAGCACCCCTGTCGCCCCCTGCTCTCGCACTAAGGCGAACGCAAGCGGCGGTCTGTCGTCAAACGTAAACAGCAATTGCACCATGCATGTGAGGTATCACCGCGAAGGTTAGATCGAGGGCAGTAATTTTTGCAGTAGACCTCCTCTGTAAATCTAAAGTGGTAACCTGTAAAGGCTTTTAAAGGCTTTTAAAAATGTATTTATTTTGTTGCCACTGCACGTTTGTGCGCAATTGTAAAGCATGTCATGTTTGGTATCCATGTACTCGGCCTAAGATCATCTTTTTTATTTCATCAAACATTTGGGCAATATAGTGTGTTTTAGTGCATTAAAATTTAAAAAAGTGTGTTTTTTCCCCAAAAAATGCGTTTGAAAAATCGCTGCGCAAATACTGTGTGAAAAAAAAAAATGAAACACCCACCATTTTAATCTGTAGGGCATTTGCTTTAAAAAAATATATAATGTTTGGGGGTTCAAAGTAATTTTCTTGCAAAAAAAAAAAACTTTTTCATGTAAACAATAAGTGTCAGAAAGGGCTTTGTCTTCAAGTGGTTAGAAGAGTGGGTGATGTGTGACATAAGCTTCTAAATGTTGTGCATAAAATGCCAGGACAGTTCAAAACCCCCCCCCAAATGACCCCATTTTGGAAAGTAGACACCCCAAGCTATTTGCTGAGAGGCATGTCGAGTCCATGGAATATTTTATATTGCGACACAAGTTGCGGGAAAGAGACAATTTTTTTTTTTTTTTTTGCACAAAATTGTCACTAAATGATATATTGCTCAAACATGCCATGGGAATATGTGAAATTACACCCCAAAATACATTCTGCTGCTTCTCCTGAGTACGGGGATACCACATGTGTGAGACTTTTTGGGAGCCTAGCCGTGTACGGTACCCCGAAAACCAAGCACCGCCTTCAGGCTTTCTAAGGGCGTGAATTTTTGATTTCTCTCTTGACTGCTTATCACAGTTTCGGAGACCATGGAATGCCCAGGTGGCACAAACCCCCCCCCCAAATGACCCCATTTTGGAAAGTAGACACCCCAAGCTATTTGATGAGAGGTATAGTGAGTATTTTGCAGACCTCACTTTTTGTCACAAAGTTTTGAAAATTGAAAAAAGAAAAAAAAAAAAGTTTTTTCTTGTCTTTCTTCATTTTCAAAAACAAATGAGAGCTGCAAAATACTCACCATGCCTCTCAGCAAATAGCTTGGGGTGTCTACTTTCCAAAATGGGGTCATTTGGGGGGGTTTTGTGCCACCTGGGCATTCCATGGCCTCTGAAACTGTGATAGGCAGTGAAGAGTGAAATCAAAAATTTTCACCCTTAGAAATCCTGAAGGCGGTGATTGGTTTTCGGGGTCCCGTACACGGCTAGGCTCCCAAAAAGCCCCACACATGTGGTATCCCCGTACTCAGGAGAAGTAGCTAAATGTATTTTGGGGTGCAATTCCACATATGCCCATGGCCTGTGTGAGCAATATATCATTTAGTGACAACTTTGTGCAAAAAAAAAAAAAAAAATGTGTCACTTTCCCGCAACTTGTGTCAAAATATAAAATATTCCATGGACTCAATATGCCTCTCTGGAAATAGCTTGGGGTGTCTACTTTCCAAAATGGGGTCATTTGGGGGGGTTTTGTGCCACCTGGGCATTCCATGGCCTCCGAAACTGTGATAGGCAGTAAAGAGTGAAATCATAAATTTACACCCTTAGAAATCCTGAAGGCGGTGATTGGATTTCGGGGCCCCGTACGCGGCTAGGCTCCCAAAAAGTCCCACACATGTGGTATCCCCATATTCAGGAGAAGCAGCAGAATGTATTTTGGGGTGCAATTCCACATATGCCCATGGCCTGTGTGAGCAATATATCATTTAGTGACAACTTTTTGTAAATTTTTTTTTTTTTTTTTTTTGTCATTATTCAATCACTTGGGACAAAAAAAATAAATATTCAATGGGTTCAACATGCCTCTCAGCAATTTCCTTGGGGTGTCTACTTTCCACAATGGGGTCATTTGGGGGGGTTTTGTACTGCCCTGCCATTTTAGCACCTCAAGAAATTACATAGGCAGTCATAAACTAAAAGCTGTGTAAATTACAGAAAATGTACCCTAGTTTGTAGACGCTATAACTTTTGCGCAAACCAATAAATATACGCTTATTGACATTTTTTTTACCAAAAACATGTGGCCGAATACATTTTGGCCTAAATGTATGACTAAAATTGAGTTTCTTGGATTTTTTTTTTATAACAAAAAGTAGAAAATATCATTTTTTTTCAAAATTTTCGGTCTTTTTCCATTTATAGCGCAAAAAATAAAAACCGCAGAGGTGATCAAATACCATCAAAAGAAAGCTCTATTTGTGGGAAGAAAAGGACGCAAATTTCGTTTGGGTACAGCATTGCATGACCGCGCAATTAGCAGTTAAAGCGACGCAGTGCCAAATTGGAAAAAGACCTCTGGTCCTTAGGCAGCATAATGGTCCGGGGCTCAAGTGGTTAAGCTGCTACTGGAATAGGATAGAAAACTTGTGGAGACACACGAGTCTAAGATGGGACATGTCTCACTTTGGGGATATTTCTTTTCACTTGTTGTTTTGCTTTAGAGAGGACAGGCTATGAGGTAGAATCTCTTGAATGGGACACAGGCTTCAAAACAAAACTTATTCCTTACTTTATCCAAAACAAAAAACCAAAACAAAAAAAAAAAAAAAAATAGTTTTGATGTTAGATATTCTTTAAAGGTTTGGTTCACCTTTTTACCAAAATAACTGCCTATGCTGATTTAGTGGCACCTGTACACAAACTGGTCTAGCTCTGACTAAAGTTCAATTCCTAGGATTCTCACCCAGCTACCTGGGATATATAACAGTCGCGTTCAGTTTACCTGCAGCAACCACATGATTAGTAGAGACAGAAACCTACCCTAATGAATACCTAGCCAAGCAGAAGTTCCCTCAAGTGATATTTCTTTTTCACCACTTTAAGACCAGGCCTTTTTTGACACTTTTTGTAAAAAGTAAAAATCTGTATTTTTGGCTAGAAAATTACTTTGAATCCCCAAACATATATTATTTTTAGCGGAGAACCTAGAGAATAAAATGGTGGTTGTTGCAATTTATGTCACACAGTATTTGTGCAGCGTTTTTTCAAATGCAATTTTTTGGGAAGAAATACTGTAATTATATCGCGATCCAGCGGCTGATCTGTTGTGCTGGATCGCTTTTAGGAAAAACAGAATCGCTGGCTGTAAATTGTAAAACCGTGGTTATGGCTGACAGCTGCAGTCTGGTATACCGCTCCAAAACCACAATGTGTATATATTCGTATTGTGGTTTTGAAGTTGTTAAAGGGTTAGTTTACCTTTTTACCAATAAACTGCCTATGCAGATAAGACATGCCTGTAGAGAAAAACAAGTTGTGCAGCTCTGACTAAAGTAGACTAATGCCCTTGTTATAGGTGTAGGGCAGGCCATTCACATACCTCATGAAGTCAGACTGGAATACTCTCAGGACAGTGGTAACTGAGGCCTAGTTCTTACTGCAAGCTTCATACAGTTGGAAAATATGCTGTACAGAAGCATTGATGTTTATGTAAAGCTCAATACACATTTATACAATAACCTTTTAGATTTTTTCCTTTAGATTTACCAAAACCATATAATATGAGGTCAAACCTAAACACTTTCAATTTGTATGTAATCAGGCCGACCCTTGCACTACATAGTTGAAGGTAAATCTAAAGGAAATTGAACAACAAAAGTTGTATAGTGTATATCCAGCTTTAGTATGGCCACATAAATCCTGATGTATGCCACTTGTGGCTCCTCAAGTCATTGGTGCGTTTTGGCAATCTTATTCTCAGACTGTTGAGCCATTAAACGTCCATGTGGTCCTATATCGTATTTACAGGCTTATTCTCCATGTTTTGGTATTTGTAAGATTAGATAAATAACAATATTATTCAAAGCTGACTCACTTATTCCCAGAA
Source organism: Lithobates septentrionalis (assembly GCA_037952835.1). Taxonomy (NCBI): domain Eukaryota; kingdom Metazoa; phylum Chordata; class Amphibia; order Anura; family Ranidae; genus Lithobates; species Lithobates septentrionalis. The sequence continues at coordinate 15,058 of JBBDGP010005772.1, read as the reverse complement.
TATTTTAGATCATAAGGCTGCATTCACACCTGAGCATTTTTTACCACAATTTTGCTACGTTTTTGTTCAGGTCAGAAAAACGCCTGTAATCTGCCCCAAAGAAGCTCATGTTCTTTTTTGCGCTTAGGGCGTTTTTCTGGCGTTTTGTTTCAGGTGACAGAACGCTCAGATGTGAACAGGTGCTATTGAAATGAATGGGATTTTGCTTGTTTGGGCGTTTTTGCGGGCGTTTTATGAGCTGAAAACACTCAGGTGTGAATGCAGCCTAAACTCTGCAGATCAATATGTGTAGTAATGGACAGCCACTGATTGCCCAGTTATGTTTTCTTCCAGGAGATTCTTTGTTACTATACTAAAATTTGTTTCAAAGTCATTTCCCTAAAATAACTTTTGTGTCACTTGCATGAGATCACCATTCATGTTTGTTTCTGTTACACTGAGACAAGTAAGGTTCAAATAATGCTGCAAGATTACATGCTATGGTCACCCAATCTTTTGTAATGTTTGGAGCAAAGTGCAGCTTTGCAAACCTCTTTACAAACTATGTCTGTACCAGGATCAATAATTTGGCCGATGCGTATGGCTGCCTTTACTATGTGTTCTATGTGATATTAGAGGAACACTGGTTTAGTGCTATGACTGTTTTCTATAGAACAAATTCTGTTAGATTGTTTCAATTAAAGTATCGTATTTTCTTTATAGATTGTTACTCAGAGTTCCAAGCAGGTTTACTTCATCATCAAAAACACGAGGATTATCAGTGTAAAGTTTCTGGTTGTAAAAATGATTGGAAACCAGGATTGTTATGGTCTGTTTATATATGTTCGCTTTCCTAATAATATCCATGTCTGGTCTAGATTTTTGGCAAATTTAAATTGTTTTAGAGTAGTTATCCTGGCAATGTTAATACAGTTAAAGCAGAACGTCACCCTCCTCTATCAACATTGACTTTTTTTTTTTTTTTTTTTAAATTCAATTACTTACTGTTTTCCAGGCCTAGGCAAATTGATATCATACATCCTTCAGGAGGGGCTTTTTCAGCTAAGCACACCCTCCTGCCAGCATGCCTGAGCCAAGGGCGGGTGGATTCCAGGAAGTAAATACTACACAAACCACCTGCCCTTATTTAAGATGGCCATGGCCAGAAATGCTAGATGGTGTTTTTCAAAGTGATTTCACAGCAAAATAAAGCATGAAGACAAGGATGGATGGGGGGAGTTTGCTTGTGAATGTTAAAGAATTAAAAAGCTTGGTTTGTAGTGCTCAGATGCAGTGTAGGTCCGCTTTTAATTAAAAATGGCAACTGCCCAGTTCAATGTATATCTAGCATAAGTAAGGTGCACATGGGCAAGTCAGGTAGTAGAACAATACATTAAAAAAAAGTGCCTGCACCCACTTGCCTTCTAGTCAGCAAAAATACAAGTCTAAATTTCTTTAAGCCTCCATTCACACCGAATTTGAAAATTGGGTGAGTATGCTTGAAATCGCATGATTTCAAAGCCGTGCGACTTCAGGTGCAACTTGGCTGACATCTGCAAAATCATGCATAGATGTCTATGCAAGTCACACCTAAAATCAGCAAAAATAGTGCAGGAACATTTTTAAATAAAAATAAATATCCGTGCGGCATAGCAATGTCGGCATCGCACTGATTTGAACAGTTTCATCGCCAAAAATAGGGTGCGACTTGCCATGTGGTTTGGACCTGTCAAATCGCATGATAAGTCGCACCAGTGTGAGAGGGAGCTTAGAGCTCCTGCAGTCAAGTGTATGACCATATATCATAAAATACATTTTCTATTTGTGGTACCTTGGGGCCCCAGTTGGTGTGTCATTTTGCCCGTAGAACTGTATTGATAGAGTATGCTGAACATTGGTATATGCCTTTAGGCACTGGTACTGTGCTTTCAATTGCCAGTGCTTAAAGGCATATACCTGTGTACAATGATTTTTATCCTGTTATTTTATAACCAGTCCCAATTTTGATGAAAAATAGCATTCGTGTAGGCAGACAGTTGGCTTAACATCTAGTCCCTTTAGTTTATCAAAAAACCAATAGATTTAACCGCTTTCACCCGCTTCCTTCCCAGGCCAATTTTCAGCTTTCAGCGCTCTCGCACTTTCAATAAGAATTACGCGGTCAGGCAACACTGTACCCAAATGAAATTTTTATCATTTTGTTCACACAAATAGAGCTTTATTTTTGGTGGTATATATATTTACAAATCAGGTTTTTATTTTTTGCGATATAAGCGGAAAAAGAGCAGAAATTTAAAATAATATTTTCTACTTTCTGTTTTAAAAGAAATCCAATAAAATCATATTTTGTAATAAATTCTGCTACATGTCTTTGGTAAAAAAAAAATCCCGTTAAGTGTATAATGGTTTGTGTGATCAGACATATGTGCGCAGATGATCATTGGGACATATGAATTTACTGCATGGGGACATTGTGTGTTTACACTGTGTGGGGACACTGGGCCAGTGATCAGTGTGTAAAAAAACAGCTCATACTCACTAATCACCGGCTGGCTGCAGTGATCACCTCTTCTCTCCTCACTGACAACTTCTGTGTGAGGAGAGCCGATCGCCTAGCAACCAGCTCTCTGTTTACATCACATGACTGCTGTGATTGGACACAGTCGTCATGTGATCAGGAGGGCCAATCACAGAGCCCTCCTGCCGATCGGGGATGCGCCGCGTCCGGGTGACACAAGCGCATCAGGATCGTGCCGCTGCAAGGGCACATGCGATCCCCCTCCTTCTGCACATATACGGCCGGGTGGGAGTTAAAGCAGAAACAAACTCATAAAGTTAAAGGGGTTTTTAAGGCAGTGCACACAATGACTGCCAGCCCCACTGCTAGTATAACCTTTAGTATATACTGCATACAGTTTTTAAAAATCTTCTTCTAAATACCTTATTTCTTCTCCTTGATCAGCGGTCATGTGACTGCCCATCGCTCTCTCCCTCTGGTGTATACTTTACAGAGGGAGGTGCCGAGATCTCCCTCTGACGTCTGCTGGGCGGTCATGTGACCTCCCTCTGTAGTGTATACATCAGAGTAAGAGCGCAACGGGCGGTCACGTGATCGCTGATCGGGGAGAATAAATAAAATATATTTAGAATATGAATTTTAAAAAGCAGCATGCAGTATATACTACAGGTTATACTATCAGTGGGGCTGGCAATGATTGGGAGCAGTAATGTTTATACTGCTCAGAACGGTGTTACAAGGGGAGGAGGGGTCGGCTCACACACAGAGCAGTGGAGGACAGAAGCAAGTTAACTGATAACAATGACAGGGCTCAGCAGCCATGATAAATCGTGGTCAGTCTACAGAAACTGGCAGGATCAGTCAGGTTTTTTTAAATTATACAGGGGGCCAAATTACACAGCACAAGCACTGTGCCTGTTGTTCATGCTTTAAGGAAACCGGTTCCCCTTCCTTTTTTTTTTTTTTCTTTTTTTTTTTTTTTTTTGTAACAAATGCTTTAAGGCCTCGTGCACACTGGATGTTTTTATGCTGCTCCGAGGGGTGTTTGGCTTTTTTTTTTGTCCCTGCCTCTAAACCTCTCTGCCTTTCCATGCACACACAGGCGCCTAGAGGCATAAAAAAAAACCTTACAGCCAGTGCGTCCAGGAGCAGTAGTGTTTTAGCAAAAAAAAACTCTTGACGCTCCAACACTAGGCACGTTTAGCTCGTGAGCGCTAATTCATTTTAAAGGCCAGAATGAATTATTATTTTGGTCAATGAAATGAATACCCAAGCACTGATGTGCCTAAACACGTTACACAAGTTTACAGGCGGCAAGCATTTTTTCTGCCATATCTCTGCTGCCAGAAGGAAAGGAGTCTAGGAGATTTAGTAAAACATCCTGTTTCTCAAAACCGTTCCATTCAAGGCTTGCCGTGAATGATGGTTATTATAGCTGCTTCGGCTCTCAACCGAACTGTCAAGCCATCAAATGACTGGTGCTATAATTGATATGTGCAACACCATGGCAACTGCAGATCAAACTGGCTAAGATGGCAGCTTCCATGGCTGAAAATGAGGATTGTAGGGTTTAGTTCTACCTCAAGTGCTATGGTTTTCCCAGTATGCAAATGGACTGAAGAGTGCCACAGATAAACTAATGGGTTGTGCATTTGACAGATGGGATTTCCAGTATCCCTGTGTCTCTGGGATTTTCTTTCCGTGTGTTAATATGGCAGGATGTTAAATTGGGCCTGAGTAGCTGGTGGACAAGCAGTGTGGTTGTTAATGACCAGCCCATATTTTCAATAGCTCATCCAGAAGAGCCTTAGAAAAGTAAACTCGTTCCTGAGACTATTGTCACATGTCTAAAAGGAGGAAAATATGTCAAGTGCCAACCAGCTGTTGTGACTTGATATGTACGTGTTGAAACTGATGAGTTTGTTGACTTTTAATTCACAGTTGTGGCCCATACTTTTGTGGAGCCAAAATAACCAACGAATACGAGTCACTGGCCTATTGGTTGGTAATTCTTCAGAAAAATCCTAATTGAGATCTAACAGATCTTGTTTTGGGATGTGCATGTTTTATCATTTGTGTTTGGATACGCCTTCATTGCTGCTTGTGTTAAAATGAGTATAATTTCTGCCCCTGACTGAAGGCATTATTTAAAGTGGTTGTATCCTACGCTTTGTGATTTTTACCTGCAGGTAAGCCTTTTAATAAGGCTTACCTGTAGGTTGAAATTAGGGATGCACCGAAATTTCGGGCACCAAAACACATCGGCCGAAAGTGGCCTTTTCGGCAATTTGCTGAAAGAGAAAAATGGGCGAAAATGGGGTGGGGCTCCGTCCCTGGTGCCGCCTATTACGGGGGTGTCCTATAGCGCAGAAGGGTGAGGAGAGCCGCCGTCGCCGCCTGGTTGATTAGAGCGAACATGTCGGCTCCCTCAGCGGTGACCGAGAGGCGGTACGGGCGCTTCGTTCTAAGGTAAGTATTTCATAATGAGCTGGTATGCGATGCATACTAGCTCATGCCTTTTCCTTACAGGGTGTGTGTTGTGTTTTTTGTTTTTTTTTTTGTTTGTTTTTTTGTAAGGGCATTTTTAATTTTAATAAATTTAATAATTTAATTATATATTTTAATATCCATTTTATCCTGTCTTATTCTGTAATCGGCTTTCTCCCCAACAAGCTGATATTAAGCTATTGGAATAAAAAGTATATAGTGGAAAGAAAAAAAAAATGTGAAAACCTTGGAATTAACTGGTTTTCTGCCTTTAAAGTGGAGGTCCACCCAAAAAAAAAAAAAAATTAAAAGCCAGCAGCTACACATACTGCAGCTGCTGGCTTTTAATAATGGGACACTTACCTGTCCTGGAGTCCAGTGATGTCAGCACTGCAGCTGATGCTTGCAGAGGGATGGGCACGTCGGGAAACCTACTGCACATGCGTGAGGGCCCGCTCCTCTTTCCTACTGGCTCACGACGGGGAGGAGGTGGGGGGAGCCCCACGGTAACGCCATGGGCCGTGGTGCAGACTACCGAGAGTGCGAACGGGATACCTGTCAAAGACAGGTATCCTGTTTGCACTTGGAAAGTCCTATGGTGTGTACATGGCCTAATGCCTCGTACACACTATCGCACATTCCGACAACAAAATCCATGGATTTTTTACGACGGATGTTGACTCAAACTTGTCTTGCATACACACGGTCACACAAAGTTGCTCGGAAATTGCGAACGTCAAGAACGCGGGGACGTACAAAACGTACGATGAGCCGAGAAAAATTAAGTTCAATAGCCAGTGCGACTCTTCTGCTTGATTCCGAGCATGTGTGGAACTTTGTGCGTCGGAATTGTGTACACACGATCGTAATTTCCCACAACGGATTTTGTGTGACGGAAAATGTCCGATGGAGCCTACACACGAATTTCTGAGAAAAGGCTCCCATTGAACATTTTCCGTCGGAAAATCCGACCGTGTGTACGAGGCATAAGGCCACCTCTCCTGAACGATTTAACAGATAGTAACCCACGTTTAAGTCTCTGCGTCGGTCTCTCTCTGCGTCGGACTCTCCCTCCCTCTCTAAACTACCCTGTGTTGCATGCCCTGATAAGATAACCTAGAAGAAAGTTGGGGGAGCAGTTGAAAAAAATGCCCAACTGCTCCTAAACGTTCGTTTAGCAGCAGTGTACATTTATTGTAAAAACAGCCGTAGTTTTGCAAGAGCGTTTTTTTTTTTTTTCCATGGATCAAAAATGCTAGTGAGCGACGTTTTTGAGCGTTTATCGACATTTGTCAGCATTAGAGCGTTTTTACAGCTGAAAAACGTCTCTCAGAACCCACTAGTTTTGGGGTTTTTTTTACTGCTCAAAAACGCAACTGCCCAAAACTGCTAATAACAGCCTGTGTGCATGGACACACAGGACAACATGATAGAGAGTTTAATGACTGTAGAAAAAAATGTCTACAGCCAAAAACAGCTGCTGTAAAAACGTTCAGTGTGCAGGAGGTCTAAAAGTACAGTAATTAGCTGATGGGTTTTCTTTTTCCTCCAGCACTATGAATGTTTAATGGCTGTATTCAGTGAGACCACATTCATACTTCTGCTCCAAAACTTAAGTTTTTTTTGGAGCTTTTGGCTTTTTTTTTTTTTTTTTGTGTAAGATGCTAAACATGTCGTCATACCTACTCTGTGCAAGGGTTTTGCACAGAGCGGCCCCAATCCTTTTTCTGGGGTGTCCCAGCAGCACTCCTGGCTCCTCCTTCATCCGGGTGCCCCTGCGGAGAGATGCTTTCCATGGGGGCACTCGTGTGGGCGTGCTCCCGAGTCATGCAGCTGCGTCCATTGACACAGACAGCAAGACTTGGCCTCGGCCCCCGTGTCACTGGACCTGATTGACAGCGGGAGCCAATGGCTCTTGCTGCTATCAATCTATCGAATGAGGACCCGAGTGAGGGGCTGGAGCTGCTGGACTCGTGTTCCTCGCTGGAACAATTCAGGAAAGAAAGGGGGGGGGGGGCTTTGGGGGCTGCTGCAGCGCAGAAGGTTTTTCTCCTTAATGCATAGAATGCATTAAGGTGAAAAATCTTGAGGGTTTATAACTTTTTATACATTTATTTTTTATTTTATTTTTTTTTTACCCAAGTTGTGTTTACATGAGCTTGCAGTTCCTTCGGCTAGGATCACACTAGAATCCGGTGCGGGAAACTAGAGCTGCACGATTCTGGCCAAAATGAGAATCGCAATCCTTTTTTTTTTTTTTTTTTTTTTTTTTTTTTCTTGTGTATGCATTAATACTGCGTTTTAAAAAACTTGTTTGACTGCATCTGGTGTAAACAAGCCCTAGAGAGCAGTCACCTGAACAAATGTCCCTATTTGAGAGTTCCTCTCTTGTTCTGGTGACAACTCAAACTTGTATTTTCTCTTACAGTGCATTTTTTCTTTTTATATTTCCTTTTTCTGACAGCGCTCCCTATGACAAATACCAGTGATTCTCCCCAGCTGGGACACACATGGCAGAACAGTAAAATAACTGATATCAACAAAAAAAGCATAGTTTATTTTTATTTTTTTACCTTTTTATTAAAACAATAAACATGTTATAAGGGAGTTCACCGCTCAAATTACCTCTCCCAAAATCAGTCTCCACATTCAGGCAGGGTGCAGGCTCTGTTTGCAACAGGAGAAATAAATAGCTGGACAGCCGCACTCCAAAAGATTCGCCTTCATTGTATAAAAAATGGATATCAAAGCTTTACAAATGGGTACAGACTAACTGCACAGCCGATGACGCGTTTCACACCAAACACGGTGCTTAATCATAGCTAAATGCTACATATACAAGTGTGTGTGTGTGTGTGTATAATATAATATAGATAGATATATGTTTGTGTGTGTAGATAGATAGATAGAGAGATAGAGAATATCTATCTATTTTTTTTTTTTTTTTTTTTTTCATATTTAATATTTTTATTACTGATTTAAGAGGAAGAAAGGCATACACTTTACCAACATCAAATATAGCATATTATGCATGTCTATATGCTAATCTAATATATAAATTTAATTTTCTTCTAAAGCCAAGACCATGCTCTCTAATTACAACAAAGTCAATCCCCCAAACGCATTAAGGCAGAGATCCTAATCAAAATATATCTCCAACTCCGTCCTGGGGGGTTCTATCTATATTTTCCTTAAGCGTCTAACTCTCTTACCTCTATATTTATAACTACAAAAAACAACAGACATAAAAAAAAATAAAAAATGGGCAGAGCCCATCTCCCGCCTCCCCATCCCCTCCTCCTCCCCCCCACATCCCCCTCCCCTGCCAAGAGTCAAATGGCCACATCTTCTGTTTTCAGTCATTAGAACTTACATCTATAAGGTTTTTTTCCTCTTCTGTATTAATGAAGATTCCACGGAGACCATCTATCTATCTTTAAACAATTAGCCAAATGGCCAAAACGTGTGCCATTAGTAGTTAGGTTGAAAGCACATGTGAGCATCTATAATCTACAAGTTCACCACTTAACAGAATAAAGAGAACCCCCCCCCCCCCAGTGGAGAGTCTGCATAACAAAATATATAATAAAGAGTCTAAAAAAAAAAACTCCAAATGCAACAAACAAAACATAACGATGTTAGTTATATAAAATAATGCCATGTATAATATAATACACAGGCACCAACATGTGCATAAATGCTGTTGCGTGATCCTCAATGAATTCTGACCCGCTAAAATGTAAACCAAACTCTAATTTGAATAATTTTTATTGAAAATATAACTATTATTGTTATTCGATAACATTATAATCAGATAAATACATTCTTCCAATCTACTGATCTCCGTCCTGATTCCATAATGAAGCCTCCCTGTTTAATCACCAAAGGTTAACCACACTTGAATGATGGAATAAATTGGTTACATATACAAAACCTCCAGATATATAACCATATACATAAACCAGCATGGGCATATGTCCACAGACAAATTAAATCACTAAAAAGGTAGACGGCATCTGTAAATGAAAACAGATGCATCCGTTAATGAAACAATACACAAATATATATATTAATGCTATGGGCAAATATGTACTTTTAAAAAGAAACACTAAAGAGGGGGAAGATGGTAACTTGTGGCATAGCTCCAGTGATGCATATAAGTTGCTCTAAAAAGAGTCACCGTTTTCACAAAAAGATGATGAAAGCGAGAGGCAAACAAAAGAAAATAGTGGAATAAAGAACGATAAGAAGAACAGAAAAAAGAAACGCATAGCAGGATCAGAAGCATTGAGTAAAACAGAACTCCGATGGAATTTTACAACCAACAGCAGACAATATAAAATAATGTAAATATGCACCCATCAAGTAAAAAACCATAGACCGGATAAGCGTTCTAGAAAGGAAAACTCCAGTCTCGGTCTCAACCCCAATGTACTAGCAGAATCTACATGGCTAATGTGGAGCATCCTATGTGCAGATCAAAAGTGTCACTCAGAAATGTGTGATATCCCACTCAAAATTGAGGCCAATCAGCCCTTAGTGTTGAAGTGGAATATCCAGTAAACCTTTTTTTCTTACAGAGCATCCTAAACCTGTCACCTCCCCTTCTTGGTACTGTGATTTTTCTTAACACTGTGGATGCGAAGGCTGCTGGCATCCCTATCGTGACACAGGTTCCAATGCCTAGCTATGTTGGTGGAGGGGTTCTTGGAAATATCATACGGTTGGTCATACAACCGATCCTTCAATCTTCCGCCCCACATAGTGAATGTAACGCTGTTCACAAGTGACTACATATACCAAGAACCGGGTGTTACAATTAATAGAAGACACCTTAAAGTCCTTGTTTAAGGAACTAGAATAAATCCTGTTGCCTCGTAATATGAGGGGGCAACATGGGCAACCATTGCCCCCACAACGAAACAAGCCCTTAAATTGTAGCCAATGTGAACATGGAGACCTGCTAGTATAAAGGCTGGGGGACAGTGTTCCACCAATGGTGGGACCTCTACGGAACACTGATTTGATACCCTTAGACAGAATTTGAGCATATGAAGGGTCGTTATATAAACCTGGCAGGTATTTTTCACTCGTATTCCTAATTTTGTTAGACTCTAGGCTGTAGGGAGTGAAAAAAACAGGAATGCTAATAAATTTATCAAATCTGTGTTTACCTCCATCTCTCTTTTTATTCCTACTGATGTTATCTCGGAGGAGATCACTTCTCTTGGCCTTGCTGGTTATATTAAATTAAAAGGACAGAGACAGTGTATCCTCTATCGATGAACCGAGCTCTCATGTCTGAAGTTTCTTTCAAAAATTCTGATGCGTTGCTGTTAACACATCTCAAGCTTAAAAATTGTCTAACTGGGATACCTTTTAATGGTATGCTTAGGGTGGCCTGAGTCTGCCCGCAACAAAGAGCTGCCGGCGGATGGCTTCCTGTAAAACTTGGAGGAGATATTATCTCCCTTCACCTATTTAAAACAACGTCCAAAAATTCTATCTGTTTATGATCCATGGTACCTGTAAATTTAAGGTTCAGTCTGTTGTCATCAAGGTATAGGAGCCATTCATTCAGGCTACCCACATCCTTGGTGCATATAAAGATCAACTCGTCTATGTAGCAGTGAAAAAATGTAATACTTAAACGATGAGGACAGCCAGTGCCAAAAATGCAGGACCTCTCCCACCATCCCATGTAAAGGTTTGCAAGGGAGGGAGAAAATTTGGCGCCCATCAAGGCCCCGCATTTCTGGAGATGGCAGTCCCCATCGAACATAAAGTGGTGAGTCAATAAATACTCCAAACAACATAAAGTGAACTCTTGATGCACCAAGGAATATTGACTATGATGTTTCAGAAAGGCCACTACTTGGAGTCCCAGGGAATGGGGAATAGAGGAGTACAGACTTGCTACATTGCAGGTGATCCAGACTGGATCCCATTTCAAATACTGCACATCAAAAAGAAGCTGTTTGGTATCCTTAAAGCGGGGGTCCACCCACACCGCCAAAAAAAATAAATATTAAAAGCCAGCAGCTACAAATACTGCAGCTGCTGACTTTTAATACATGGCCACTTACCTGTCCCAGGGTCCAGCGATGTCGGCAGACGACGCCGAGAACCCGCTCGGTTCTCGGTAGCTGCCGCCGCCATCCTAGGTTAGGGAATCGGGAAGTGAAGCGTTGCGGCTTCACTTCCCGGTTCCGTACTGCGCATGCGCGAGTCGCGCTGCGCGTCCCAAGTGGTCCCTGCTCTCTCCTGGGAGCTGTGTGTTCCCAGCAGACAGCGCGGTGGGGACGGGAAGAAGCATAGACTCCCATGGGAGTCTATGCCGGAAGTGGGTGCAAATACCTGTCTTAGACAGGTATCTGCACCCCCCTCCCCCCTGAAAGGTGCCAAATGTGACACCGGAGGGGGGGAGGGTTCCAAAAAGCGGAAGTTCCATTTTTGTGTGGAACTCCGCTTTAAGGAAACCAGCTAGAGCTGAAACCAAAGGTTGTAACTGATGATCCACCCAGGCACCCAATTGTTCATTGAGTGATCCGATACCTGCAACTATAGGTCTACCTAACACTGGGTTACACCCTTTGTGAACCTTTGGTAGATGATGGAAGATGGACATAATGGGAGCATCAGGGATAAACATTTTTCTCACAAACCGAAAAAATCCCTGCTGCCACTGCTTTATCTAGAAGTGCACATAAAACTTTCTTGAAGGTAGACGTGGGATCCCCCTTAAGCTTTAAGTATGTATTTTCATCAGACAGCTGACGAATCGCTTAATTTCTGTATACATCAGAATCTAACACTAGCACAGACCCCCCCCCCCCCCCCCTTTATCAGCATTCTTAAGGATGATGTCATGGTTCTTACTGAGATTATTTAATGCCTCTCTAAGCTGGTGAGGTTGTCAGGTCCAGAGCGACCCCTGCAGCGGAGTGCCAAATTGGTCTCTATCAACTTTTGAAAAAGGTCCATGTCCTTATACTTACCTGCTCTGTGCAATGGTTTTGCACAGAGCAGCCCTGATCTTCTACTAGGAGCCCCTGCTGGCGCTCCAGGCTCCTCCTCTTCAGCGAGTGCCCCAGTAAGAAGCTTCTTTCTGTGGGGGCACTCATGCAGGCTCGCTCCCGAGCTGCCCTATCTGCATCCATTGACATAGACTGGGTAGATCTGCCCCGCCCCCACTCCCTTGTCAAAGAATTTGATTGACAGCAGCAGGAGCCAATGGCTCCAGCTGCTATAAGTCTGCCCAGTGAGGAGGGAGGCAGCGGCAAGAGCTGCTGCTCTCGTGCACATTGCTGGATTGAGCTCAGGTAAGTATAAGGGGGGATGGGGCTGGGGGATCCTGCAGCACAGATGTTTTTTTAATGCATAAAATGAAATTGGATACTGAGACTGTTTGTTTTGTTTGCCTAAAAAATTTGTAATTTAGCCCATCCAGTGCTGATATTTATACAGCCTAGATCAGTGGTGGTCAACTTGAATGTTATAGAGGGTCCCGAGCAGACTTGACACTTCCAGAGGGCCACACCAATAGGAATACATTTTCATGCATTGCATCAAGCTAGGCAGCCCATTCAAAATGAATGGCTTGCAACTCGCCTCGTTTTGCATTACACACTGAGGAAGTTTTAGTACAATAACCCCTAGCATTGTCAGTGGATGTAATAATGAACACCCATCATTTGTGTCAGTAGCAGTAACCATGTCATTGCAGAGAGAAAGGGGGCACACTTTAATGAGATTCAATCTCCAAATATGGAAAGGTTTCTTTATAGTAAGAGCTGTGAAAATGTGGAATAGACTCCCTCAAGAGCTGGTTCTGGCCAGCTCAGTGGATTGCTTTAAAAAAAAAAAGGCCTGGATTATTTCCGAAATGTACATAATATAAGTGGATACTAACATTTTATAGGTAAAGTTGATCAGGGCATATCCCGTGGCCTCTCGGGGGGGGGGGGGGGGGGGGGAATCGGGAAGGAATCTTTTCACCCCCATTGGGTCGCTGGGTTTTTTGCCCTCCTGGGTCAGTGATTCTCAAACTGTGCCGTGGCACACTAATGTTCCACGTGAGATTTGCAGGTCTGCCATGGGAGTTTTGAAAAATATTTAAAACTGCTAGCATTTTGAAACCTTGAACATATCGAAAAAATTCAATGGTAAATCAATGTTGCAAAAGGTAAAGTAACATCCTATAAAAATGCAATCTCTGTCATTCATTGGTTCTTTTCGTAATGTGAGACTTCTGCGAGATCTCGAACTCGATCGATTTATTTATATTCTAATATATGTGTAGCAATATATAAGTTCTTCACCACAAAAATAGTTAAATCACTTCAGGTGTGCCGTGAAAATTGTTAGATCTTCTTTCTTTCTCCTTTTTTTTTTTTTGTTTTTTTTTTTTTTTTGGTGCGTCGCAAGACAAAGTTTGAGAAACACTGCTCTGGATCAACTGTGGTTATAGGGTTATATATGTGTGTGTGTGTGTGTGTGTGTGTGTGTGTGTGTGTAGTAGAGCTGCACGATTAATCCTTAAAAAATCTGAATTATACTCCCCTCCCGCTCTTAAAACCTAATTCCCCCATTCTATGTAAGTGAAGAGTTCTCTGCTCACTTCTGACATCTGATAAAAAAATCTAGGCAGCCTGCCAAGTTTATCTCAACAGAAGGTAGAGAAACATTGTAAACATTTCCTTCTTGGGGCAAAGGGATGAACTTCAGTCTGTAAATGAGGTCAGTTTAACCATTTAAAGACCAAACCTTTTTCTGACATTTGTTGCTTACAAGTTAAAATCAGTATTTTTGTAGAAAATTACTTGGAAACCCCCCCCCCCCAAACATTTATATATATATATATATATATATATATATATATATATATATATATATATTCTCAGAGAACCTAGAGAATAAAATGGCGGTTGTTAAAATATTTTATGTCACCCAGTATTTGCGCAGCTGTCTTTCAAACACAATTTTTTTGGAAAAATGAATGAAAAAAATCCTAAACAATAAAGTTAAGCCAATTTTTTTTTTGTATAATGTGAAAAATGTTGTCCTGTGAGAATCGTGACCTTTATTCTAAACAAAAAAATCTTTATTCTTATTTTAGCTAGAATCGTGCAGCTCTAGTATATAGGATTGTTGTTGGTTTTTTTTTTTTTTTTTTTTTTTTTTCTTCTTTCTTTCTTCCCCTTTTTTTTTGATTGAACTAGATGAACTTGTGTCTTTTTTTTTTTTTTTTTTTTTTTTTTTTTTTTTTTTCCAACCAGACTATAACTAAGAAACACAGCCCAAAAACTAGAACAGCATACAATATTCCCTGACAAATGATTTACATAAGTACAAAAATATGACAACAATAATAAACGCTTGAAAATTAAGGATAAGACTGAATAAATCTTAAACCTAAGAAGCTATGGTCTTGCTGCTGCTAAAATGGTAAAAGGGGAAACATCACAATACTGACACAGGAAAAATGCATACAGGTAGTGCACCAAGCTCAAATCAACAGTCCTGGATATATAATGAATGGCAATGCTTCATGCAAACATTCTTCCTATTAAAAATCCAAAAGCAAAGAAAAGGAGTTTGGGCCGGCCATTGGGAAAGCGATTGTGATGATTTGTGATCTGTCATCACAAGTACTTTCCCTTGGGAGAATTTTCACTCCAAAACTTTTTTTTTTTTTTTTTTCCTTGCCCTTCTATTTTCAGTAGAATGCTTACATGTAGGGCTATCATTAATTAGATCGTATCAAAGACTGTTGATTTGATGTTGGTATGCTACTTGTGCGTGTTTTGCTCTGTGGCAGTAATACCCCCAACATTGGTGTTGGTGAATGTAGTAATAGCTACCAGCGTTGGTGGCTGTGGATGCAGTAATGACCCCAGCGTTGGTGGCTGTGGATGCAGTAATGACCCCAGCGTTGGTGGCTGTGGATGCAGTAATGACCCCAGCGTTGGTGGCTGTGGATGCAGTAATGACCCCAGCGTTGGTGGCTGTGGATGCAGTAATGACCCCAGCGTTGGTGGCTGTGGATGCAGTAATGACCCCAGCGTTGGTGGC
>JBBDGP010005771.1:0-21153 GCA_037952835.1 Lithobates septentrionalis | reverse complement strand
CCACCTGACTGCAACTACCCCCCTCTCCACCCACCTGACTGCAACTACCCCCTCTCCACCCCACCTGACTGCAACTACCCCCCTCTCCACCCCACCTGACTGCAACTACCCCCTCTCCACCCCACCTGACTGCAACTGCCCCCCTCTCCACCCCACCTGACTGCAACTACCCCCCTCTCCACCCCACCTGACTGCAACTGCCCCCCTCTCCACCCCACCTGACTGCAACTGCCCCCCTCTCCACCCCACCTGACTGCAACTACCCCCCTCTCCACCCCACCTGACTGCAACTGCCCCCCTCTCCACCCCACCTGACTGCAACTGCCCCCCTCTCCACCCCACCTGACTGCAACTACCCCTCTCCACCCCACCTGACTGCAACTACCCCCCTCTCCACCCCACCTGACTGCAACTACCCCCCTCTCCACCCCACCTGACTGCAACTACCCCCTCTCCACCCCACCTGACTGCAACTACCCCCTCTCCACCCCACCTGACTGCAACTACCCCCCTCTCCACCCCACCTGACTGCAACTACCCCCTCTCCACCCCACCTGACTGCAACTACCCCCTCTCCACCCCACCTGACTGCAACTGCCCCCCTCTCCACCCCACCTGACTGCAACTGCCCCCCTCTCCACCCCACCTGACTGCAACTGCCCCCCTCTCCACCCCACCTGACTGCAACTGCCCCCCTCTCCACCCCACCTGACTGCAACTGCCCCCTCTCCACCCCACCTGACTGCAACTACCCCCTCTCCACCCCACCTGACTGCAACTACCCCCCTCTCCACCCCACCTGACTGCAACTGCCCCCCTCTCCACCCCACCTGACTGCAACTGCCCCCCTCTCCACCCCACCTGACTGCAACTACCCCCCTCTCCACCCCACCTGACTGCAACTACCCCCCTCTCCACCCCACCTGACTGCAACTGCCCCCCTCTCCACCCCACCTGACTGCAACTGCCCCCCTCTCCACCCCACCTGACTGCAACTGCCCCCCTCTCCACCCCACCTGACTGCAACTACCCCCTCTCCACCCCACCTGACTGCAACTGCCCCCTCTCCACCCCACCTGACTGCAACTACCCCCTCTCCACCCCACCTGACTGCAACTACCCCCCTCTCCACCCCACCTGACTGCAACTACCCCCTCTCCACCCCACCTGACTGCAACTACCCCCTCTCCACCCCACCTGACTGCAACTACCCCCTCTCCACCCCACCTGACTGCAACTACCCCCTCCTCCACCCCACCTGACTGCAACTACCCCCTCTCCACCCCACCTGACTGCAACTACCCCCTCTCCACCCCACCTGACTGCAACTGCCCCCCTCTCCACCCCACCTGACTGCAACTGCCCCCCTCTCCACCCCACCTGACTGCAACTGCCCCCCTCTCCACCCCACCTGACTGCAACTGCCCCCCTCTCCACCCCACCTGACTGCAACTGCCCCCCTCTCCACCCCACCTGACTGCAACTGCCCCCCTCTCCACCCCACCTGACTGCAACTGCCCCCCTCTCCACCCCACCTGACTGCAACTACCCCCTCTCCACCCCACCTGACTGCAACTACCCCCTCTCCACCCCACCTGACTGCAACTGCCCCCCTCTCCACCCCACCTGACTGCAACTGCCCCCCTCTCCACCCCACCTGACTGCAACTACCCCCTCTCCACCCCACCTGACTGCAACTACCCCCCTCTCCACCCCACCTGACTGCAACTGCCCCCCTCTCCACCCCACCTGACTGCAACTGCCCCCCTCTCCACCCCACCTGACTGCAACTGCCCCCCTCTCCACCCCACCTGACTGCAACTACCCCCCTCTCCACCCCACCTGACTGCAACTACCCCCCTCTCCACCCCACCTGACTGCAACTGCCCCCCTCTCCACCCCACCTGACTGCAACTGCCCCCTCTCCACCCCACCTGACTGCAACTACCCCCTCTCCACCCCACCTGACTGCAACTACCCCCCTCTCCACCCCACCTGACTGCAACTGCCCCCCTCTCCACCCCACCTGACTGCAACTGCCCCCCTCTCCACCCCACCTGACTGCAACTGCCCCCCTCTCCACCCCACCTGACTGCAACTACCCCCCTCTCCACCCCACCTGACTGCAACTACCCCCCTCTCCACCCCACCTGACTGCAACTGCCCCCCTCTCCACCCCACCTGACTGCAACTGCCCCCCTCTCCACCCCACCTGACTGCAACTACCCCCTCTCCACCCCACCTGACTGCAACTACCCCCTCTCCACCCCACCTGACTGCAACTACCCCCTCTCCACCCCACCTGACTGCAACTGCCCCCCTCTCCACCCCACCTGACTGCAACTACCCCCCTCTCCACCCCACCTGACTGCAACTACCCCCTCTCCACCCCACCTGACTGCAACTACCCCCTCTCCACCCCACCTGACTGCAACTGCCCCCCTCTCCACCCCACCTGACTGCAACTGCCCCCCTCTCCACCCCACCTGACTGCAACTACCCCCCTCTCCACCCCACCTGACTGCAACTGCCCCCCTCTCCACCCCACCTGACTGCAACTACCCCCTCTCCACCCCACCTGACTGCAACTACCCCCTCTCCACCCCACCTGACTGCAACTACCCCCCTCTCCACCCCACCTGACTGCAACTACCCCCTCTCCACCCCACCTGACTGCAACTACCCCCTCTCCACCCCACCTGACTGCAACTACCCCCTCTCCACCCCACCTGACTGCAACTACCCCCTCTCCACCCCACCTGACTGCAACTGCCCCCCTCTCCACCCCACCTGACTGCAACTGCCCCCCTCTCCACCCCACCTGACTGCAACTACCCCCCTCTCCACCCCACCTGACTGCAACTACCCCCTCTCCACCCCACCTGACTGCAACTACCCCCTCTCCACCCCACCTGACTGCAACTGCCCCCTTCCACCCCACCTGACTGCAACTACCCCCCTCTCCACCCCACCTGACTGCAACTGCCCCCCTCTCCACCCCACCTGACTGCAACTACCCCCTCTCCACCCCACCTGACTGCAACTACCCCCTCTCCACCCCACCTGACTGCAACTACCCCCCTCTCCACCCCACCTGACTGCAACTGCCCCCCTCTCCACCCCACCTGACTGCAACTACCCCCCTCTCCACCCCACCTGACTGCAACTACCCCCCTCTCCACCCCACCTGACTGCAACTGCCCCCCTCTCCACCCCACCTGACTGCAACTGCCCCCCTCTCCACCCCACCTGACTGCAACTGCCCCCCTCTCCACCCCACCTGACTGCAACTGCCCCCCTCTCCACCCCACCTGACTGCAACTACCCCCCTCTCCACCCCACCTGACTGCAACTGCCCCCCTCTCCACCCCACCTGACTGCAACTACCCCCCTCTCCACCCCACCTGACTGCAACTACCCCCCTCTCCACCCCACCTGACTGCAACTGCCCCCCTCTCCACCCCACCTGACTGCAACTACCCCCCTCTCCACCCCACCTGACTGCAACTGCCCCCCTCTCCACCCCACCTGACTGCAACTGCCCCCCTCTCCACCCCACCTGACTGCAACTGCCCCCCTCTCCACCCCACCTGACTGCAACTGCCCCCCTCTCCACCCCACCTGACTGCAACTACCCCCCTCTCCACCCCACCTGACTGCAACTACCCCCCTCTCCACCCCACCTGACTGCAACTACCCCCCTCTCCACCCCACCTGACTGCAACTACCCCCCTCTCCACCCAACCTGACTGCAACTACCCCCCTCTCCACCCCACCTGACTGCAACTACCCCCCTCTCCACCCCACCTGACTGCAACTACCCCCCTCTCCACCCCACCTGACTGCAACTGCCCCCCTCTCCACCCCACCTGACTGCAACTACCCCCCTCTCCACCCCACCTGACTGCAACTGCCCCCCTCTCCACCCCACCTGACTGCAACTGCCCCCCTCTCCACCCCACCTGACTGCAACTACCCCCCTCTCCACCCCACCTGACTGCAACTGCCCCCCTCTCCACCCCACCTGAGCTGCACTACACCCCCCTCTCCACCCCACCTGACTGCAACTACCCCCCTCTCCACCCCACCTGACTGCAACTGCCCCCCTCTCCACCCCACCTGACTGCAACTGCCCCCCTCTCCACCCCACCTGACTGCAACTGCCCCCCTCTCCACCCCACCTGACTGCAACTACCCCCCTCTCCACCCCACCTGACTGCAACTACCCCCTCTCCACCCCACCTGACTGCAACTGCCCCCCTCTCCACCCCACCTGACTGCAACTGCCCCCCTCTCCACCCCACCTGACTGCAACTACCCCCCTCTCCACCCCACCTGACTGCAACTACCCCCTCTCCACCCCACCTGACTGCAACTGCCCCCCTCTCCACCCCACCTGACTGCAACTGCCCCCCTCTCCACCCCACCTGACTGCAACTGCCCCCCTCTCCACCCCACCTGACTGCAACTGCCCCCCTCTCCACCCCACCTGACTGCAACTACCCCCTCTCCACCCCACCTGACTGCAACTACCCCCCTCTCCACCCCACCTGACTGCAACTACCCCCCTCTCCACCCCACCTGACTGCAACTACCCCCCTCTCCACCCCACCTGACTGCAACTACCCCCCTCTCCACCCCACCTGACTGCAACTGCCCCCTCTCCACCCCACCTGACTGCAACTACCCCCCTCTCCACCCCACCTGACTGCAACTACCCCCTCTCCACCCCACCTGACTGCAACTGCCCCCCTCTCCACCCCACCTGACTGCAACTGCCCCCCTCTCCACCCCACCTGACTGCAACTGCCCCCCTCTCCACCCCACCTGACTGCAACTGCCCCCCTCTCCACCCCACCTGACTGCAACTACCCCCCTCTCCACCCCACCTGACTGCAACTGCCCCCTCTCCACCCCACCTGACTGCAACTACCCCCTCTCCACCCCACCTGACTGCAACTGCCCCCCTCTCCACCCCACCTGACTGCAACTACCCCCCTCTCCACCCCACCTGACTGCAACTACCCCCCTCTCCACCCCACCTGACTGCAACTGCCCCCCTCTCCACCCCACCTGACTGCAACTGCCCCCCTCTCCACCCCACCTGACTGCAACTACCCCCCTCTCCACCCCACCTGACTGCAACTGCCCCCCTCTCCACCCCACCTGACTGCAACTGCCCCCCTCTCCACCCCACCTGACTGCAACTGCCCCCCTCTCCACCCCACCTGACTGCAACTGCCCCCCTCTCCACCCCACCTGACTGCAACTGCCCCCCTCTCCACCCCACCTGACTGCAACTACCCCCCTCTCCACCGCACCTGACTGCAACTACCCCCCTCTCCACCCCACCTGACTGCAACTGCCCCCCTCTCCACCCCACCTGACTGCAACTGCCCCCCTCTCCACCCCACCTGACTGCAACTGCCCCCCTCTCCACCCCACCTGACTGCAACTGCCCCCCTCTCCACCCCACCTGACTGCAACTGCCCCCCTCTCCACCCCACCTGACTGCAACTACCCCCTCTCCACCCCACCTGACTGCAACTGCCCCCCTCTCCACCCCACCTGACTGCAACTACCCCCCTCTCCACCCCACCTGACTGCAACTGCCCCCCTCTCCACCCCACCTGACTGCAACTACCCCCCTCTCCACCCCACCTGACTGCAACTACCCCCTCTCCACCCCACCTGACTGCAACTGCCCCCTCTCCACCCCACCTGACTGCAACTGCCCCCCTCTCCACCCCACCTGACTGCAACTGCCCCCCTCTCCACCCCACCTGACTGCAACTACCCCCCTCTCCACCGCACCTGACTGCAACTGCCCCCCTCTCCACCCCACCTGACTGCAACTGCCCCCCTCTCCACCCCACCTGACTGCAACTACCCCCCTCTCCACCCCACCTGACTGCAACTACCCCCCTCTCCACCCCACCTGACTGCAACTACCCCCCTCTCCACCCCACCTGACTGCAACTACCCCCTCTCCACCGCACCTGACTGCAACTACCCCCCTCTCCACCCCACCTGACTGCAACTACCCCCCTCTCCACCCCACCTGACTGCAACTACCCCCCTCTCCACCCCACCTGACTGCAACTGCCCCCTCTCCACCCCACCTGACTGCAACTGCCCCCCTCTCCACCCCACCTGACTGCAACTGCCCCCCTCTCCACCCCACCTGACTGCAACTACCCCCCTCTCCACCCCACCTGACTGCAACTACCCCCTCTCCACCCCACCTGACTGCAACTGCCCCCCTCTCCACCCCACCTGACTGCAACTGCCCCCCTCTCCACCCCACCTGACTGCAACTGCCCCCTCTCCACCCCACCTGACTGCAACTACCCCCCTCTCCACCGCACCTGACTGCAACTGCCCCCCTCTCCACCCCACCTGACTGCAACTGCCCCCCTCTCCACCCCACCTGACTGCAACTACCCCCCTCTCCACCCCACCTGACTGCAACTACCCCCCTCTCCACCCCACCTGACTGCAACTACCCCCCTCTCCACCCCACCTGACTGCAACTACCCCCCTCTCCACCCCACCTGACTGCAACTGCCCCCCTCTCCACCCCACCTGACTGCAACTGCCCCCCTCTCCACCCCACCTGACTGCAACTGCCCCCCTCTCCACCCCACCTGACTGCAACTGCCCCCCTCTCCACCCCACCTGACTGCAACTACCCCCCTCTCCACCCCACCTGACTGCAACTGCCCCCCTCTCCACCCCACCTGACTGCAACTACCCCCTCTCCACCCCACCTGACTGCAACTGCCCCCCTCTCCACCCCACCTGACTGCAACTGCCCCCCTCTCCACCCCACCTGACTGCAACTACCCCCTCTCCACCCCACCTGACTGCAACTACCCCCTCTCCACCCCACCTGACTGCAACTGCCCCCCTCTCCACCCCACCTGACTGCAACTGCCCCCCTCTCCACCCCACCTGACTGCAACTACCCCCTCTCCACCCCACCTGACTGCAACTACCCCCCTCTCCACCCCACCTGACTGCAACTACCCCCTCTCCACCCCACCTGACTGCAACTACCCCCCTCTCCACCCCACCTGACTGCAACTACCCCCTCTCCACCCCACCTGACTGCAACTACCCCCTCTCCACCCCACCTGACTGCAACTGCCCCCCTCTCCACCCCACCTGACTGCAACTGCCCCCCTCTCCACCCCACCTGACTGCAACTACCCCCTCTCCACCCCACCTGACTGCAACTACCCCCCTCTCCACCCCACCTGACTGCAACTACCCCCTCTCCACCCCACCTGACTGCAACTGCCCCCCTCTCCACCCCACCTGACTGCAACTACCCCCTCTCCACCCCACCTGACTGCAACTACCCCCTCTCCACCCCACCTGACTGCAACTACCCCCCTCTCCACCCCACCTGACTGCAACTGCCCCCCTCTCCACCCCACCTGACTGCAACTACCCCCCTCTCCACCCCACCTGACTGCAACTGCCCCCCTCTCCACCCCACCTGACTGCAACTGCCCCCCTCTCCACCCCACCTGACTGCAACTGCCCCCCTCTCCACCCCACCTGACTGCAACTACCCCCCTCTCCACCCCACCTGACTGCAACTGCCCCCCTCTCCACCCCACCTGACTGCAACTACCCCCCTCTCCACCCCACCTGACTGCAACTGCCCCCCTCTCCACCCCACCTGACTGCAACTGCCCCCACTCTCCACCCCACCTAACTGCAACTACCCCCTCTCCACCCCACCTGACTGCAACTGCCCCCCTCTCCACCCCACCTGACTGCAACTACCCCCCTCTCCACCCCACCTGACTGCAACTGCCCCCCTCTCCACCCCACCTGACTGCAACTACCCCCCTCTCCACCCCACCTGACTGCAACTACCCCCTCTCCACCCCACCTGACTGCAACTGCCCCCCTCTCCACCCCACCTGACTGCAACTACCCCCCTCTCCACCCCACCTGACTGCAACTACCCCCTCTCCACCCCACCTGACTGCAACTGCCCCCCTCTCCACCCCACCTGACTGCAACTACCCCCTCTCCACCCCACCTGACTGCAACTACCCCCCTCTCCACCCCACCTGACTGCAACTACCCCCCTCTCCACCCCACCTGACTGCAACTACCCCCTCTCCACCCCACCTGACTGCAACTGCCCCCCTCTCCACCCCACCTGACTGCAACTGCCCCCCTCTCCACCCCACCTGACTGCAACTACCCCCCTCTCCACCCCACCTGACTGCAACTACCCCCTCTCCACCCCACCTGACTGCAACTGCCCCCCTCTCCACCCCACCTGACTGCAACTACCCCCTCTCCACCCCACCTGACTGCAACTACCCCCTCTCCACCCCACCTGACTGCAACTACCCCCCTCTCCACCCCACCTGACTGCAACTGCCCCCCTCTCCACCCCACCTGACTGCAACTACCCCCTCTCCACCCCACCTGACTGCAACTACCCCCTCTCCACCCCACCTGACTGCAACTACCCCCTCTCCACCCCACCTGACTGCAACTGCCCCCCTCTCCACCCCACCTGACTGCAACTACCCCCTCTCCACCCCACCTGACTGCAACTACCCCCTCTCCACCCCACCTGACTGCAACTACCCCCCTCTCCACCCCACCTGACTGCAACTGCCCCCCTCTCCACCCCACCTGACTGCAACTACCCCCCTCTCCACCCCACCTGACTGCAACTACCCCCTCTCCACCCCACCTGACTGCAACTGCCCCCCTCTCCACCCCACCTGACTGCAACTACCCCCCTCTCCACCCCACCTGACTGCAACTACCCCCCTCTCCACCCCACCTGACTGCAACTGCCCCCCTCTCCACCCCACCTGACTGCAACTGCCCCCCTCTCCACCCCACCTGACTGCAACTACCCCCCTCTCCACCCCACCTGACTGCAACTGCCCCCCTCTCCACCCCACCTGACTGCAACTGCCCCCCTCTCCACCCCACCTGACTGCAACTGCCCCCCTCTCCACCCCACCTGACTGCAACTGCCCCCCTCTCCACCCCACCTGACTGCAACTGCCCCCCTCTCCACCCCACCTGACTGCAACTACCCCCCTCTCCACCCCACCTGACTGCAACTGCCCCCCTCTCCACCCCACCTGACTGCAACTGCCCCCCTCTCCACCCCACCTGACTGCAACTGCCCCCCTCTCCACCCACCTGACTGCAACTGCCCCCCTCTCCACCCCACCTGACTGCAACTGCCCCCCTCTCCACCCCACCTGACTGCAACTGCCCCCCTCTCCACCCCACCTGACTGCAACTACCCCCTCTCCACCCCACCTGACTGCAACTACCCCCCTCTCCACCCCACCTGACTGCAACTACCCCCTCTCCACCCCACCTGACTGCAACTACCCCCCTCTCCACCCCACCTGACTGCAACTGCCCCCCTCTCCACCCCACCTGACTGCAACTGCCCCCCTCTCCACCCCACCTGACTGCAACTACCCCCTCTCCACCCCACCTGACTGCAACTACCCCCCTCTCCACCCCACCTGACTGCAACTACCCCCTCTCCACCCCACCTGACTGCAACTGCCCCCCTCTCCACCCCACCTGACTGCAACTACCCCCTCTCCACCCCACCTGACTGCAACTACCCCCCTCTCCACCCCACCTGACTGCAACTGCCCCCCTCTCCACCCCACCTGACTGCAACTACCGCCCTCTCCACCCCACCTGACTGCAACTACCCCCTCTCCACCCCACCTGACTGCAACTGCCCCCCTCTCCACCCCACCTGACTGCAACTACCCCCTCTCCACCCCACCTGACTGCAACTACCCCCCTCTCCACCCCACCTGACTGCAACTGCCCCCCTCTCCACCCCACCTGACTGCAACTACCCCCCTCTCCACCCCACCTGACTGCAACTACCCCCTCTCCACCCCACCTGACTGCAACTACCCCCTCTCCACCGCACCTGACTGCAGCTGCCCCCCTCTCCACTCCACCTGACTGCAACTGCCCCCCTCTCCACCCCACCTGACTGCAACTACCCCCTCTCCACCCCACCTGACTGCAACTACCCCCTCTCCACCCCACCTGACTGCAGCTGCCCCCCTCTCCACTCCACCTGACTGCAACTGCCCCCCTCTCCACCCCACCTGACTGCAACTACCCCCTCTCCACCCCACCTGACTGCAACTACCCCCTCTCCACCGCACCTGACTGCAACTACCCCCTCTCCACCCCACCTGACTGCAACTGCCCCCCTCTCCACCCCACCTGACTGCAACTACCCCCCTCTCCACCGCACCTGACTGCAACTACCCCCCTCTCCACCCCACCTGACTGCAACTGCCCCCCTCTCCACCCCACCTGACTGCAACTACCCCCCTCTCCACCCCACCTGACTGCAACTACCCCCTCTCCACCGCACCTGACTGCAACTACCCCCTCTCCACCCCACCTGACTGCAACTGCCCCCCTCTCCACCCCACCTGACTGCAACTACCCCCTCTCCACCCCACCTGACTGCAACTGCCCCCCTCTCCACCCCACCTGACTGCAACTACCCCCTCTCCACCGCACCTGACTGCAACTACCCCCTCTCCACCCCACCTGACTGCAACTACCCCCCTCTCCACCGCACCTGACTGCAACTGCCCCCCTCTCCACCCCACCTGACTGCAACTGCCCCCCTCTCCACCCCACCTGACTGCAACTACCCCCTCTCCACCCCACCTGACTGCAACTGCCCCCCTCTCCACCCCACCTGACTGCAACTACCCCCTCTCCACCGCACCTGACTGCAACTGCCCCCCTCTCCACCCCACCTGACTGCAACTACCCCCTCTCCACCCCACCTGACTGCAACTACCCCCTCTCCACCCCACCTGACTGCAACTACCCCCTCTCCACCCCACCTGACTGCAACTGCCCCCCTCTCCACCCCACCTGACTGCAACTGCCCCCCTCTCCACCGCACCTGACTGCAACTGCCCCCCTCTCCACCGCACCTGACTGCAACTACCCCCCTCTCCACCCCACCTGACTGCAACTGCCCCCCTCTCCACCCCACCTGACTGCAACTGCCCCCCTCTCCACCCCACCTGACTGCAACTGCCCCCCTCTCCACCGCACCTGACTGCAACTACCCCCCTCTCCACCGCACCTGACTGCAACTGCCCCCCTCTCCACCCCACCTGACTGCAACTGCCCCCCTCTCCACCCCACCTGACTGCAACTGCCCCCCTCTCCACCCCACCTGACTGCAACTACCCCCCTCTCCACCGCACCTGACTGCAACTGCCCCCCTCTCCACCCCACCTGACTGCAACTACCCCCCTCTCCACCCCACCTGACTGCAACTACCCCCCTCTCCACCCCACCTGACTGCAACTACCCCCCTCTCCACCCCACCTGACTGCAACTGCCCCCCTCTCCACCCCACCTGACTGCAACTGCCCCCCTCTCTACCCCACCTGACTGCAACTACCCCCTCTCCACCGCACCTGACTGCAACTACCCCCTCTCCACCCCACCTGACTGCAACTACCCCCCTCTCCACCGCACCTGACTGCAACTACCCCCTCTCCACCCCACCTGACTGCAGCTGCCCCCCTCTCCACCCCACCTGACTGCAACTGCCCCCCTCTCCACCCCACCTGACTGCAACTACCCCCCTCTCCACCCCACCTGACTGCAACTGCCCCCCTCTCCACCCCACCTGACTGCAACTGCCCCCTCTCCACCCCACCTGACTGCAACTGCCCCCCTCTCCACCCCACCTGACTGCAGTCAGCTGGATAAAACAAGAACTGTGTCTGTCTAAATTTGCTGTCCCCTCAAAATAACTCAACACACAGCCATTAATGTCTAAACCGCTGGCAACAAAAGTCAGGACACCCCTGAGTGACAATCTCCAAATTGGGCCCAAAGTGTGAATATTTTGTGTGGTCTCCATTATTTTCCAGCACTGCCTTAACCCTCTTGGGCATGGAGGTCACCAGAGCTTCACAGGTTGTCACTGGAGTCCTCTTCCCCTCCTCCATGATGACATCACAGAGCTGGTGGATGTTAGAGACCTTGCGCTCCTCCACCTTCCGTTTGAGGATGTCCCACAGATGATCAATAGGGTTTAGGTCTGGAGACATGCTTGGCCAGTCCATCACCTTTACCCTCAGCTTCTTTAGCAAGGCAGTGGTGGTCTTGGAGGTGTGTTTGGGGTGGTTATCATGTTGGAATACTGCCCTGCGGCCCAGTCTCTGAAGGGAGGGGATCATGTTCTGCTTCAGTATGTCACAGTACATGTTGGCATTCATGGTTCCCGCAATGATCTGTAGCCCCCCAGTGCCGGCAGCACTCAGCCCCAGACCATGACACTCCCACCACCATGCATGACTGTAGACAAGACACACTTGTCTTTTTTTCAGATCCTCAGAGAGTTTAGGTAACAGCGATCACAGGTCAATTAGTTTCAGTATGAATCACACAAATAGGAAACATGAAGGGAACACAAAGACACTGAATTTCAAAAGAGCCAACTTCCCTAAACTACAAACCTTGCTAGGAAGACATAAACTGGGATAAAATATTAGGAACAAAGAATACAGAGGAGAGATGGGTTTGCTTTAAGAGCATATTAAATAAGGGCATTATCCAATGTATCCCATTGGGTAATAAATTTAAAAGAGTGAACAAAAGTGCTGGATGGCTTAACTCCGATGTAAAAATACATATAAAAGCAAAGGAGAAGGCCTTCAAAAAATACAAGGTTGAGGGATCATCATCAGCATTCAGACTTTACAAAGAATGCAACAAGAAATGTAAGGGTGCAATTAGGACGGATAAGATAGAACATGAAAGACACATAGCGGAGGAGAGCAAAAAAAATCCCAAGAAATTCTTTAAGTATGTAAACAGTAAAAAAGGGAGGACAGACCATATTGGCCCCATAAAGAATGAGGAAGGACATCTGGTTACAAAGGATGGGGAGATGGCGAAGGTATTGAATTTATTCTTCTCCTCAGTCTTCACGAGTGAATCGGGGGGCTTCAGTAACCAAAACTGCAGTGTTTATCCTCATGACACATCACAGGAAGCACCTCCATGGTTACCAGAGGACGGAATTAAAATTAGACTTGAGAAACTTAACATTAATAAATCACCGGGACCAGATGGCTTGCATCCGAGGGTACTTAGGGAACTCAGTCAGGTGATTGCCAGACCGTTGTTCCTAATTTTTACAGACAGTCTACTGACTGGAATGGTACCAGCTGATTGGAGAAAAGCCAATGTAGCACCAATATTTAAAAAGGGCCCAAAATACATCCCTGGGAATTACAGACCAGTTAGCCTAACATCAATAGTATGTAAACTCTTGGAGGGGATGATAAGGGACTATATACAAGATTTTAGTAATAAGAACGATATCATTAGCAGTAATCAGCATGGATTCATGAAGAATCGTTCTTGCCAAACCAATCTATTAACCTTCTATGAGGAGGTGAGTTGCCATCTAGATAAAGGAAGGCCCGTAGACGTGGTGTATCTGGATTTTGCAAAAGCATTTGACACAGTTCCCCATAAACGTTTACTGTACAAAATAAGGTGCGTTGGCATGGACCATAGGGTGAGTACATGGATTGAAAACTGGCTACAAGGGCGTGTTCAGAGGGTGGTGATAAATGGGGAGTACTCAGAATGGTCAGGGGTGGGTAGTGGGGTTCCCCAGGGTTCTGTGCTGGGACCAATCCTATTTAATTTGTTCATAAATGATCTGGAGGATGGGATAAACAGTTCAATCTCTGTATTTGCAGACGATACTAAGCTAAGCAGGGCAATAACTTCTCCGCAGGATGTGGAAATCTTGCAAAAAGACCTGAACAATTTAATGGGGGAGGGGCGACTACATGGCAAATGAGGTTCAATGTAGAAAAATGTAAAATAATGCATTTGGGTGGTAAAAATCTGAATGCAATTTATAGACTGGGGGGAGAACCTCTGGGGGGATCTAGGATGGAAAAGGACCTGGGGGTCCTAGTGGATGATAGGCTCAGCAATGACATGCAATGCCAAGCTGCTGCTAACAAAGCAAACAGAATATTGGCATTAAAAAGGAGATCAACTCCAGAGATAAAACGATAATTCTCCCGCTCTACAAGACTCTGGTCCGGCCGCACCTGGAGTATGCTGTCCAGTTCTGGGCACCAGTCCTCAGGAAGGATGTACTGGAAATGGAGCGACTACAAAGAAGAGCAACAAAGCTAATAAAGGGTCTGGAGGATCTTAGTTATGAGGAAAGGTTGTGAGCTCTGAACTTATTCTCTCTGGAGAAGAGACGCTTGAGAGGGGATATGATTTCATTGTATAAATACCGGACTGGTGACCCCACAATATATAAATACCGGACTGGTGACCCCACAATATACAAATACTGGACTGGTGACCCCACAATATATAAATACCGGACTGGTGACCCCACAATATATAAATACCGGACTGGTGACCCCACAATATATAAATACCGGACTGGTGACCCCACAATATATAAATACCGGACTGGTGACCCCACAATATATAAATACCGGACTGGTGACCCCACAATATACAAATACCGGACTGGTGACCCCACAATATACAAATACCGGACTGGTGACCCCACAATATACAAATACCGGACTGGTGACCCCACAATACATAAATACCGGACTGGTGACCCCACAATATACAAATACCGGACTGGTGACCCCACAATATACAAATACCGGACTGGTGACCCCACAATATATAAATACCGGACTGGTGACCCCACAATAGAGAAATACCGGACTGGTGACCCCACAATAGAGAAATACCGGACTGGTGACCCCACAATAGAGAAATACCGGACTGGTGACCCCACAATATATAAATACCGGACTGGTGACCCCACAATATATAAATACCGGACTGGTGACCCCACAATATATAAATACCGGACTGGTGACCCCACAATATATAAATACCGAACTGGTGACCTCACAATATATAAATACCGGACTGGTGACCCCACAATATACAAATACCGGACTGGTGACCCCACAATATACAAATACCGGACTGGTGACCCCACAATATACAAATACCGGACTGGTGACCCCACAATATACAAATACCGGACTGGTGACCCCACAATATACAAATACCGGACTGGTGACCCCACAATACATAAATACCGGACTGGTGACCCCACAATATACAAATACCGGACTGGTGACCCCACAATATACAAATACCGGACTGGTGACCCCACAATATATAAATACCGGACTGGTGACCCCACAATAGAGAAATACCGGACTGGTGACCCCACAATAGAGAAATACCGGACTGGTGACCCCACAATATATAAATACCGGACTGGTGACCCCACAATATACAAATACCGGACTGGTGACCCCACAAGATATAAATACCGGACTGGTGACCCCACAATATATAAATACCGGACTGGTGACCCCACAATATACAAATACCGGACTGGTGACCCCACAATATATAAATACCGGACTGGTGAC
Source organism: Lithobates septentrionalis (assembly GCA_037952835.1). NCBI lineage: Eukaryota > Metazoa > Chordata > Amphibia > Anura > Ranidae > Lithobates > Lithobates septentrionalis. The sequence continues at coordinate 5,611 of JBBDGP010005771.1, read as the reverse complement.
CCCACAATATATAAATACTGGACTGGTGACCCCACAATATATAAATACTGGACTGGTGAACCCACAATATATAAATACCGGACTGGTGACCCCACAATATACAAATACCGGACTGGTGACCCCACAATATATAAATACCAGACTGGTGACCCCACAATATATAAATACCGGACTGGTGACCCCACAATATATAAATACCGGACTGGTGACCCCACAATATACAAATACCAGACTGGTGACCCCACAATATACAAATACCGGACTGGTGACCCCACAATATATAAATACTGGACTGGTGACCCCACAATATACAAATACTGGACTGGTGACCCCACAATATACAAATACCGGACTGGTGACCCCACAATATACAAATACTGGACTGGTGACCCCACAATATACAAATACTGGACTGGTGACCCCACAATATACAAATACTGGACTGGTGACCCCACAATATATAAATACCGGACTGGTGACCCCACAATATATAAATACCGGACTGGTGACCCCACAATATACAAATACCGGACTGGTGACCCCACAATAAATACCGGACTGGTGACCCCACAATATACAAATACCGGACTGGTGACCCCACAATATATAAATACCGGACTGGTGACCCCACAATATATAAATACCGGACTGGTGACCCCACAATATACAAATACCGGACTGGTGACCCCACAATATACAAATACCGGACTGGTGACCCCACAATATACAAATACTGGACTGGTGACCCCACAATATATAAATACCGGACTGGTGACCCCACAATATATAAATACCGGACTGGTGACCCCACAATATACAAATACTGGACTGGTGACCCCACAATAAATACCGGACTGGTGACCCCACAATATATAAATACCGGACTGGTGACCCCACAATATACAAATACCGGACTGGTGGCCCCACAATATACAAATACCGGACTGGTGACCCCACAATATACAAATACCGGACTGGTGACCCCACAATATACAAATACCGGACTGGTGACCCCACAATATACAAATACCGGACTGGTGACCCCACAATATACAAATCCTGGACTGGTGACCCCATAATATATAAATACCGTACTGGTGACCCCACAATATATAAATACCGGACTGGTGACCCCACAATATATAAATACCGGACTGGTGACCCCACAATAGGGAGGAAACTTTTTCGCAGAAGAGAGTTTAATAAGACTCGTGGCCACTCATTACAATTAGAAGAAAAGAGGTTTAACCTTAAACTACGTAGAGGGTTCTTTACTGTAAGAGCGGCAAGGATGTGGAATTCCCTTCCACAGGCGGTGGTCTCAGCGGGGAGCATTGATAGCTTCAAGAAACTATTAGATAATCACCTGAATGACCGCAACATACAGGGATATGTAATGTAATACTGACACATAATCACATTATCACACACATAGGTTGGACTCTTTTTTCAACCTCACCTACTATGTAACTATGTTCTTTGCCATGAGGTGCCATGTTGTACTTCCAGTGACCAGTATGAGAGAGTGAGAGCGATAACACCAAATTTAACACACCTGCTCCCCATTCACACCTGAGACCTTGTAACACTAACGAGTCACATGACACCGGGGAGGGAAAATGGCTAATTGGGCCCAATTTGGAGATTTTCACTTAGGGGTGTACTGACTTTTGTGGCCAGCGGTTTAGACATTAATGGCTGTGTGTTGAGTTATTTTGAGAGGACAGCAAATTTACACTGTTATACAAGCTGTACACTCACTACTTTACATTGTAGACAAGTGTCATTTCTTCAGTGTTGTCACATGAAAAGATAGAAGAAAAGATTTACACAAATGTCACTGAGGGGTGTACTTACTTTTGTCAGATACTATATATATATATATATACATACATTATATATACACTCACACACACATATTGTATATCTTAAAATCTATCAATCCTGATGTACTGACGGTCAATTTCATTACTTGAGACCCGAAAACACCAGGACAATACAAATACCCCCAAATCACCCCCCAGTACAAATACCCCCCAAATCCCCCCCCCCAGTACAAATACCCCCCAAATCACCCCCCAGTACAAATACCCCCCAAATCCCCCCCCCCAGTACAAATACCCCCCAAATCACCCCCCAGTACAAATACCCCCCAAATCCCCCCCCCAGTACAAATACCCCCAAATCACCCCCCAGTACAAATACCCCCAAATCACCCCCCAGTACAAATACCCCCCAAATCCCCCCCCCAGTACAAATACCCCCAAATCACCCCCCAGTACAAATACCCCCAAATCACCCCCCAGTACAAATACCCCCCAAATCACCCCCCAGTACAAATACCCCCCAAATCACCCCCCCCAGTACAAATACCCCCCAAATCACCCCTCCCCCGTACAAATACCCCCCAAATCACCCCCCAGTACAAATACCCGCAAATCACCCCCTAGTACAAATACCCCCCAAATCACCCCCCAGTACAAATACCCCCCAAATCACCCCCCAGTACAAATACCCCCCAAATCACCCCCCCCAGTACAAATACCCCCCAAATCACCCCCCCCCGTACAAATACCCCCCAAATCACCCCCCAGTACAAATACCCGCAAATCACCCCCTAGTACAAATACCCCCCAAATCACCCCCCCCCCCCAGTACAAATACCCCCAAAATCACCCCTCTGTGGAGAGTAGACAGTCCAAGGGATTTAGCGGCATGAACCACACTGGGGGGGATAAAACCCAAACAGATTGTGACCCCCCTTTCTGCACAGCTGTCCCCCTCCACCAACACAGCTCTGACTTCCGTCACTTACCCTGGCTGCAGTCACACTCCCCGTTCAGAGCCTTCTCATCCGGACTGTAATCTGCAAAACATGGAGAGCCAGAGGATCACACACATGGAGTTCTACTGCCCCCCCTCTGATCCCTACCATCCCCCCCCTTGCTCCCTTTGGAGCTTCTAGCTAATCAGGAATGGGAGCTGGAGATCGCCTACAGACGGCTGCTAGACTCTGCTCAGTGCCAGGGCTGGGCTCCCTTTGCCTGAGACCATCAGGAAATACCAGCAGACAACCCTGAAATCCTGGCTGAAGAGTCGGCAATGTGGCAGAGTAACGGTGGGCTTTACCAACCTGCCCCCACAGCTATGGAGGCGGAGGTCTTATGGCGGATGCAGCAAGTGCTGACTGACCTTGATGATTTTGCATGAGATGATCTTGGATGGAGGAATGCATCTGTTCAGCAGCCGGATGAGGGTAGGGGAGATGGAGCAGTCGGCTCATCTCTCCAGCCACAGACCACAGAATGTATGGATTTAATTGACCGTTCATCAGAGGATGTTATAAATTATGAGTCACCTGCCAAAGTGTTGGCACTGGGTCCAAGTGCAGCCAAACCGTGTCCTGGATTTTCAGCAATTCCAGAGACTTGTGATTGAATAGACTTTTCTGCTGAGGAAGAACAACCCAGTGAGCCTCCAGCAAAAGAGCTGCTATCAGGGCCAAACTTCTCTGTGCTCTGCCCAGCAGAAACAGATGTATCTGTGGAGTTACAAGGAACTTCCCCAGCTGAAGCACTGGCCACCGAACAGAGGGTCCAAGACCTCTGCCCCACACCTGTGGCAGTTCTGGAGGCTCAGGGTGAGAAGGTGGCGGTCACTTCCCAGCAGCAGATCAGGATACACAGGGAGAAGGGAGAGGAGGTGTTCATCCTCCCTCCCCAACAGTTGGCAAGGGTGGAGGAAGCAGTCTTTCCTCCTCAGCAAAGATCCGTGCACCTGGGAGACCTTACCACAGACATGTCATCCCAGCAGCCAGATGAGGGAACGGAAAAGGAAGCAGCTGGCCCACCTCCCTAATGGCAGTTACACAGTTTGGGAGTGGAGGAAACCAGCCTCCTTCCCCAACGGAGAGCCAAAGCGGATGACGTGGAGTCCCCAGCAGAAGTGCTGGCAACAGGGCAGAGGGCTACCAACCTCTGGCCAGCCCTGGCAACAACTGTGGAGTTCCAGGGATGTTGGGCAGTCGGCCCAGATCCCCAACAGCATGACGGAGTGAGCCCAACCACCCTGTCTTCTCTACAGCGGCTGAAAGGACTCCAGGGAGAAGGGCCAGTCCATGCTTCTCCCCAGCAGCAGTTATATATATAGATAGATATTGTATATTGTCTCATTTTGTTGTGTACTCTTTGTTGGGTCGTTTGGGGTGTGGCTGTATTCCAATGTTCTATTGTGTCTGCCTTGGATATTATGGGATGTGTATGTAGATTAGCTGTGAGATTGGTGGGGTGAATTCCTCCAACAGCTCTTACTGCTGATTGGACAATCTACCCCGCCTGGAATGCAAAAGTGGGGGATTGTCCAGAGTATTACCTGTGTACTTGTGTTTCCATTAACCAGTTGATGTTTAGCAACTAAACGAGTATAGTGTTGTTTTGTGGTTGTTAGCGGTTGGAAGATTTGATATCTATATTCAGACTGGGAGGAAGCGGTATATGACGAAAACACTCAAAGCGAAGTGTGGAACGTTTCGTTACACCGCCCCCTTTCTGTCCACTACCGCCCCTCTATGCCCACTACCACCCCCCTCTGTCCACTACCGCCCCTCTATGCCCATCACTTGCACTATCACCCCCCCTCCTGACAGATCCATACTGATATACAATGCCTGGAAAAAGTATTCATACCCCTTGAATTTTCACACATTTTGTCATGTTACAACCAAAAACGTAAGTGTATTTTAGTGGGATTTTATGTGATAGACCAACACAAAGTGGCTCATAATTGTGAAGTGGAAGGAAAATGATAAAAAATAAATATTTGAAAAGTGTGGGGGGGGCATTTGTATGGCGCCCCCTGAGGCAAAACTTTGTAGGACCCCCCTGCTCTGCAATTACAGCTGCAAGTCTTAACTCCAATGTAAAAAATGCATATAAAAGCAAAGGAGAAGGCCTTCAAAAAATACAAGGTTGAGGGATCATCCACAGCATTCAGACTTTATAAAGAATGCAATAAGAAATGTAAGGGTGCAATTAGGACGGCTAAGATAGAACATGAAAGACACATAGCGGAGGAGAGCAAAAAAAATCCCAAGAAATTCTTTAAGTATGTAAACAGTAAAAAAGGGAGGACAGACCATATTGGCCCCATAAAGAATGAGGAAGGACATCTGGTTACAAAGGATGGGGAGATGGCGAAGGTATTGAATTTATTCTTCTCCTCAGTCTTCACGAGTGAATCGGGGGGCTTCAGTAACCAAAACTGCAGTGTTTATCCTCATGACACAACACAGGAAGCACCTCCATGGTTAACAGAGGACGGAATTAAAATTAGACTTGAGAAACTTAACATTAATAAATCACCGGGACCAGATGGCTTGCATCCGAGGGTACTTAGGGAACTCAGTCAGGTGATTGCCAGACCGTTGTTCCTAAATTTTACAGACAGTCTACTGACTGGAATGGTACCAGCTGATTGGAGAAAAGCCAATGTAGCACCAATATTTAAAAAGGGCCCAAAATACATCCCTGGGAATTACAGACCAGTTAGCCTAACATCAATAGTATGTAAACTCTTGGAGGGGATGATAAGGGACTATATACAAGATTTTAGT
>JBBDGP010005770.1:0-80067 GCA_037952835.1 Lithobates septentrionalis | reverse complement strand
ATATGGTGGAATCTCTGGTTACTGGTAAGAATGGTGGAGGTGATATGGGTTATATGGTGGAGTTACTGGTAAGAATGGTGGGGGTGATATGGGTTATATGGTGGAATCTCTGGTTACTGGTAAGAATGGTGGAGGTGATATGGGTTATGGTGGAGTTACTGGTAAGAATGGTGGGGTGATAAGGGTTATATGGTGGAATCTCTGGTTACTGGTAAGAATGGTGGAGGTGATATGGTGTTTTTAGGTTTTTCTACCTTTTGCTGTTGAAGGTCACTCTACTGAAAACTGATATTTCACGTTTGGAGAGATGTTAGTTGCCTGAATTGCCCAACATCTCTAAAGATTTCCTTCTAGTGGTTGATAGATCTCGGTGTAACAAGGGCGCTCTTTTTAGCAGATTCTAGATTCCACAATTTTTTGTTTGGTCCATACGATGGAGAATCCACTTGGGGAAGAATGATGACACAATGTTGCATTTGTAATGGCTGCTTTCTTTGGGTGGAGTGAAGATCTTATCATTGGGAGTCTGGAGACAAAAGATACGGCTTGCTAGCAACCAAACAAAACTCTGATATCTGATTAGGAAGTGCTGACCTTTTATAGAACTTCTGTTTATTGGTTTGGCGAAGGGCCATAGGTTTCACTCCCTGATAAAATACAACTGTCCATCTCTCCTTATTACACATAAGACCGCCCCCCCCCCCCCCCTTTCCTTTCTCCACGGTCTCTGTCAAAGTATGTTTTGCTATTTAAAGGATCAGCCGACCTGGGTGGGATATTTTAGTAGTGGTGGTGGGCTGTGTCACCCCCCTGACTTCTTGTAGGTCATGGCTGGCCCAGTAGTGGGATCTCCCTGACATAATTCTTGGCCACCTGAGAGTCTTGGGGGGAAGGTGTTTCCTCCCAGCTTGGTGTCTCCCAAGCTTTGTTCATATTGTAACAAACTTGTTGCTTGGCGTTTGTCACCAGTGTTGTCCTTGAAATTATTGGGACTTTTATTTAATATCGATGAAGAATAAGTCTAAGGCCAATGGTGTGATTTGACTTTATTGCTGCCTACCTCTTTGAATCACAGGCCCTTCTGTGGTGGAAATGGAACTGGTTAGATTATCTGTAAACCCAACAATGAGCTTCTCCTATTTGCACCCTTTTTTGGTCTGTTAAATAAGCTGTTTGAGTGCAAAAAATACCTTGTTGATCCTGCCAGAAATTCATGGCTGACCTGTGCTGTAATTACTCTGCTGGTGTTCTCTTGGTCTTCTCTTTACTGGTTAACCTCATGGACGTTGCCCAATGTTTATTACAGACCATCTGCCCCGGTGTTATGGAGAAGGGTAGGTATTCCAGAGGTCCATTCACCCCTTCCCCGTCCTAGGGTGACAACATCGCTGCTCCACACAGAGTATGGTTGGTGATCATTGTCACCCCAGTATAGTAAGGCTGCATTCACACTTCAGCGTTTTGAATCGTGGGCCGATTTGCTGCGAATCTGCCCACGATTTGAAAGCACTGATGTGTGGGGCAATCGCGGGACTCGCATTTGAGATGCCATTCGTTTGAATGCACCCTCAAATCGTGGTGCGGGTCTGCCCCAATTGAAGTGTGAAAACGTGACGTTCCCCAACCCCCCCCCCCCCCCCCCAAAAAAACGTTTAGGAGCTGCTTTTGGGTGACATGCTTCCCGCGATGCACATCAGCACTTTCACTCTCGCACATTAACGCTTTCAAATCGTAGGCATAACGCTGTAGTGTGAATGCAGCCTACGGGCTTGTTTACACTCGCTTCAAAATGTGCCATTGGACGCTTTTTTTTTAAGGCACTCTGAATGCCGATCAAAACTCCTGTCCCTAAATAAAATGAGTGACTTTACAGTCCTGGTCACACTGGTGCATTTACTTTGCTTTGTCGCTCTTGGCGCTTCAAAACGTCTCCAAAGCCTCCATAGAAGTCTATGAGAATGCTCACTTGCAGCACCTGAAGCTTTTGAGGGGCTTTTATTAAGCGTTGGCTTCACTTTGTTTTGGAGGAATTGCAGGTATACGATATCCCAGGATGCACTGGGAAACCAACAATCGAACCGGAAAGATGTCGTCTGCAGTCACTTCCGGTTCATGTTTATATATTCTGGGAGTGTCTGGTGCAGACATCACATTTAGTGTGCAGCGCAACAGGAAAATGAATGGGGTCCAGAGGGAGAGGAGGTTCAGCAAACCAGAGGATCAGCAGAGATGGGGGATACTACAGAGTGGGGGATCAGCAGAGATGGGGAATACTACCGAGTGGGGGATCAGCAGAGATGGGGGGGATACTACCGAGTAGGGGATCAGCAGAGCTAGGGGGTACTACCGAGTGGGGGATCAGCAGAGCTAGGGGGTACTACCGAGTGGGGGATCAGCAGAGCTAGGGGGTAACTACCGAGTGGGGGATCAGCAGAGCTAGGGGGTACTACCGAGTGGGGGATCAGCAGAGCTAGGGGGTAACTACCGAGTGGGGGGATCAGCAGAGCTAGGGGGTAACTACCGAGTGGGGGATCAGCAGAGCTAGGGGGTAACTACCGAGTGGGGGATCAGCAGAGCTAGGGGGTAACTACCGAGTGGGGGATCAGCAGAGCTAGGGGGTAACTACCGAGTGGGGGATCAGCAGAGCTAGGGGGTAACTACCGAGTGGGGGATCAGCAGAGCTAGGGGGTAACTACCGAGTGGGGGATCAGCAGAGCTAGGGGGTAACTACCGAGTGGGGGATCAGCAGAGCTAGGGGGTAACTACCGAGTGGGGGATCAGCAGAGCTAGGGGGTAACTACCGCGTGGGGGGATCAGCAGAGCTAGGGGGTAACTACCGAGTGGGGGATCAGCAGAGCTAGGGGGTAACTACCGAGTGGGGGATCAGCAGAGCTAGGGGGTAACTACCGAGTGGGGGATCAGCAGAGCTAGGGGGTAACTACCGAGTGGGGGATCAGCAGAGCTAGGGGGTAACTACCGAGTGGGGAATCAGCAGAGCTAGGGGGTAACTACCGAGTGGGGAATCAGCAGAGCTAGGGGGTAACTACCGAGTGGGGAATCAGCAGAGCTAGGGGGTACTACCGAGTGGGGAATCAGCAGAGCTAGGGGGTAACTACCGAGTGGGGGATCAGCAGAGCTAGGGGGTAACTACCGAGTGGGGGATCAGCAGAGCTAGGGGGTAACTACCGAGTGGGGGATCAGCAGAGCTAGGGGGTACTACCAGGTGGGGGATCAGCAGAGCTAGGGGGTGCTACCGAGTGGGGGATACAACTGAGTGGGGGATCGGCAGAGCTAGTGTGTACTACCGAGTGGGGGATCGGCAGAGCTGGGGGGTACTACCGAGTGGGGGATTAGAGCTAGGGGGTACTACCGAGTGGGGGATCAGCAGAGCTAGTGGGTGCTACCGAGTGGGGGATCAGCAGAGCTAGGGGGTACTACCAGGTGGGGGATCAGCAGAGCTAGGGGGTGCTACCGAGTGGGGGATACAACTGAGTGGGGGATCGGCAGAGCTAGTGTGTACTACCGAGTGGGGGATCGGCAGAGCTGGGGGGTACTACCGAGTGGGGGATTAGAGCTAGGGGGTACTACCGAGTGGGGGATCAGCAGAGCTGGGGGGTACTACCGAGTGGGGGATCAGCAGAGCTAGTGGGTACTACCGAGTGGGAGATCAGTAGAGTAGGGGGGTTACTACCGATTGGGGGATCTGCTGAACACGGGTACTAATGATCTGTAAACCCGCTGAGTGTTGGTACTACTGAGCCAGGGTTCTACTTTGCCCCTTTAAAACAAATCGAAAATCAACACGTTTTGTGATTTTCCAAGCTTCATTAAAGCATCAGCATCAAAAACGCATCAAAAAAGCATGTTTTTGCAGTAGGCAATTTAATGTGTATTAAAGTCGATGTAAGTGTAAATGAGTGTATTATTGGCAGGATCACCAGATGAGAATGGGGGGGGGGAGAGCCCCAAAAAAAGCAAACTAATGCAGTCACCACAAGAACTGGTAGGCTGCAATATGGCATTTTTGGGTTCCAATGAACTCCTTTTTGTCAGCCTGCCTTAACTGAGCCCAATTACTTGGCCTGGTGGATTGGGGACCCAAACCAAAAATCTGCTCATCTGGATCCGGTCCAGTCTGCTCATTGCTATTTTCAGGCTGCAAATATTTTGAATGGTCTTCTCTTTGCGGCTGAGATGAAGGGAGGCGTGGCAGGGTGTGCTTTGCACAGAAGAAATGTTGGCGGTGTCCCTATGGATAAGGCGGGTAAGTATGATTTTCAGTTATTGGCTGGAAAGGCCTCCGGTCTCCATCGTGGGCCAGCAAGCTATGCAGGTCGTTGATGAGGAAATGCTGCCGTGACTTTGTTCGGGGAGATAAAACTCGCATGTTCTATTATCTCTAGAGTGCTGGAAAGAATTTCTGCAGCCAGACTTCAGTAACATGCCGGTTTATAAAACTGTCCAAGCTCGGCCTGCCAAGTAATTCTACAAGGGGCCTTACGCCTGGATCCATGCGCATATTTCCCGCTGAAAGCCCCCAGATTATTGATGGCTGCCCTGCCAAGGTTTCTGCTTTTTCCATCTCCTTGATGGATTGTACGAGAAGATCAAATCTAATGCATCTTCCAGGAATTCCGTCCAGCTGATGGCTCATATGGGTTTACATTAGTGTTTGACTCTTTCGGGAGGGGTCTGTAAAACTAAAGTATCTGCTTTTGGATGGTGGACAACATTCTGCAGGCCTGGGTTATCTAATTGGTGGAGTCTACTTTCTGCTCTTCCTTGTTGGCCAGTTGTTGAGTGCTGCTTCTTTTGCTTCTCTTATCTCCTTTTTGTTTATTTGTAGCTAAATCTTCTGAAGAGTCTCTGATCCTGGAGCTTTCCTATCAGCTGTGAATTTGAGGACAGGAGATCAATACTTCTTCAATACCTGCTCTGTAGGGAGATTTGTAGCTTGGATGGCATCCTGGAGATAGTAAATTATCTGGTTTTATGGTGGTGGGGGAAAGTGCTGTTCTGGCATCTGATAAGCATTGTGATAATGACCAGAGATGTACCATCTAAATCATTTACATTAAACTAACCATAAAGATCAGACTACAGTCTCCAAATCCCGCCATTTTCAGCTAAAACAGACCACAGCTCTCAGTCTACGAGTCAAAGTGATGCCTGTGGGATGGACGTTCTAAGAGTCAATGTGAAATCTGATGGGTTTAAAAAAAAAAATTCTTCCATCCTTTATTCTGCATAGATACTTTTTAGCCAAGTGTTTATAGAAGGCTTACCCCAAGGGTTCAGGTTTATAGAAGCTTCATCCAAGGGTTCAGGTTTATAGAAGCTTCATCCAAGGGTTCAGGTTTATGGAAGCTTCATCCAAGGGTTCAGGTTTATGGAAGCTTCATCCAAGGGTTCAGGTTTATGGAAGCTTCATCCAAGGGTTCAGGTTTATGGAAGCTTCATCCAAGGGTTCAGGTTTATGGAAGCTTCATCCAAGGGTTCAGGTTTATGGAAGCTTCATCCAAGGGTTCAGGTTTATGGAAGCTTCATCCAAGGGTTCAGGTTTATTATTATTCAGGATTTATATAGCGCCAACAGTTTACGCAGCGCTTTACAATATAAAAGGGAGACAGTACAGTTATAATACAATAAAATACAACATGGGTTAAGAGGGCCCTGCTCAGAAGAGCTTACAATCTAATAGGGTGGGGGAGGTGGTGCAAAAGGTTGTAACTGTGGGGTGGATGAGGTGATGGAAGTGGTAAAAGATTAGTTGGAGACGTGATAAGCTTCCCTGAAGAGATGAGTTTTCAGGGATCGCCTGAAGGCAGCAAGAGTAGGGGATAGCCGGACAGGTTGAGGTAGCAAGTTCCAGAGGATGGGAGAGGCTCTGGAGAAATCCTGGAGATGAGCATGGGAGGAGGAGACGAGAGAGCTTGAGAGTAGGTGGTCTTGAGAAGAGCGGAGAGGACGGTTTGGGTGATATTTGGAGACAAGATTGGTGATGTAGCTCGGGGCAGAGTTGTGAATGGCTTTGTAGGTTGTGGTTAGTATTTTGATTTTTAATTCGCTGGGTGATTGGGAGCCAGTGTAGGGATTGGAGGAGAGGGGTGGTGGACACTGAATGGGAGCCAGTGTAGGGATTGGAGGAGAGGGTTGGCAGACACTGAATGGAGACCAGTGTAGTGATTGGAGGTGAGGGTTGGCAGACACTGAATGGAGACCACTGTAGGGATTGGAGGAGAGGGTTGGCAGACACTGAATGGAGACCAGTGTAGGGATTGGAGGAGAGGGTTGGTGGACACTGAATGGAGACCAGTGTAGTGATTGGAGGTGAGGGTTGGCAGACGCTGATTGGGAGCCAGTGTAGGGATTGGAGGAGAGGGTTGGCAGACACTGAATGGAGACCAGTGTAGGGATTGGAGGAGAGGGTTGGTGGACACTGAATGGAGACCAGTGTAGGGATTGGAGGAGAGGGTTGGCAGACACTGAATGGAGACCACTGTAGGGATTGGAGGAGAGGGTTGGCAGACACTGAATGGAGACCAGTGTAGTGATTGGAGGTGAGGGTTGGCAGACGCTGATTGGGAGCCAATGTAGGGATTGGAGGAGAGGGTTGGCAGACACTGAATGGAGACCACTGTAGGGATTGGAGGAGAGGGTTGGCAGACACTGAATGGAGACCACTGTAGGGATTGGAGGAGAGGGTTGGCAGACACTGAATGGAGACCAGTGTAGTGATTGGAGGTGAGGGTTGGCAGACGCTGATTGGGAGCCAATGTAGGGATTGGAGGAGAGGGTTGGCAGACACTGAATGGAGACCACTGTAGGGATTGGAGGAGAGGGTTGGCAGACACTGAATGGAGACCAGTGTAGGGATTGGAGGAGAGGGTTGGCAGACACTGAATGGAGACCAGTGTAGGGATTGGAGGAGAGGGTTGGCAGACACTGAATGGAGACCAGTGTAGGGATTGGAGGAGAGGGTTGGCAGACACTGAATGGAGACCACTGTAGGGATTGGAGGAGAGGGTTGGCAGACACTGAATGGAGACCACTGTAGGGATTGGAGGAGAGGGTTGGCAGACACTGAATGGAGACCACTGTAGGGATTGGAGGAGAGGGTTGGCAGACACTGAATGGAGACCAGTGTAGTGATTGGAGGTGAGGGTTGGCAGACGCTGATTGGGAGCCAATGTAGGGATTGGAGGAGAGGGTTGGCAGGCACTGAATGGAGACCAGTGTAGGGATTGGAGGAGAGGGTTGGCAGACACTGAATGGAGACCAGTGTAGGGATTGGAGGAGAGGGTTGGCAGACACTGAATGGAGACCAGTGTAGGGATTGGAGGAGAGGGTTGGCAGACACTGAATGGAGACCAGTGTAGGGATTGGAGGAGAGGGGTGGAGGGCACTGAATGGAGACCAGTGTAGGGATTAGAGGAGAGGGTTGGCAGACGCTGAATGGAGACCAGTGTAGGGATTGGAGGAGAGGGTTGGCAGACACTGAATGGAGACCACTGTAGGGATTAGAGGAGAGGGTTGGCAGACACTGAATGGAGACCAGTGTAGGGATTGGAGGAGAGGGTTGGCAGACACTGAATGGAGACCAGTGTAGGGATTGGAGGAGAGGGTTGGCAGACACTGAATGGAGACCAGTGTAGGGATTGGAGGAGAGGGGTGGAAGGCACTGAATGGAGACCAGTGTAGGGATTAGAGGAGAGGGTTGGCAGACGCTGAATGGAGACCAGTGTAGGGATTGGAGGAGAGGGTTGGCAGACACTGAATGGAGACCAGTGTAGGGATTGGAGGAGAGGGGTGGAAGGCACTGAATGGAGACCAGTGTAGGGATTAGAGGAGAGGGTTGGCAGACGCTGAATGGAGACCAGTGTAGGGATTGGAGGAGAGGGTTGGCAGACGCTGAGCGGTTGGTAAGGTGGATAAGTCTGGCAGCAGCATTCATGATAGACTGAAGAGGGGAGGAGCCTATGGAGAGGCCGGCCAATAAGAAGGGAGTTGCAATAGTCCAGGCGAGAGATAACAAGGGAGTGAATGAGGAGCTTGGTGGTTTCATTTGATAAAAAGGGGCGAATTTTAGAGATGTTACGGAGGTGAATTCTACAAACTTTTGACAACAATTGGATTTGAGGCTGAAATTACAAGTCAGAGTACCCTGGCGTGAGGGGAGGGACTGATAGTTGCATTGTTGTTTTTGATTGAAAAGTCATGGAGGGGGGCACGGGCGGGGGGGCGGATATTAATAGCTCAGTTTTAGAGAGATTTCGTTTAACCACTTCACCCAGGAAGATTTGCACCTTAATGACCGGGCCATTTTTTGGGATGCGGCACTTTTAGCTGACCATTGCACGGTCGTGCGACATTGTACCCAAACAAAACTGATGTCCTTTTTTCCCACAAATAGCGTTTTCTTTTGGTGGTATTTGATCGCCTCTGCGCTTTTTATTTTTTGAGCTATAAACCTAAATATCCCTAATTAAAAAAAAAAAAAATTTCCTGTTTTGGCCGATATGTATTCTTACACATATTTTGGGTAATAAAAATTGCAATAAGTGTATATTCATTGGTTTGCGCAAAAGTTATAGCGTCTACAAAATGGGGAATAGATTTATGGCATTTTTAATAATATTATTAATAATAATAATATAATTATTTTACTAGTAATGGCGGTGATCAGCTATTTTTAGGACTGCGGCATTATGGCGGACACATCGGACACTTTTGACACATTTTTGGGACCATTAACAATTATACAGCGATCAGTGCTATAAAAATGCACTGATTACTGTGTAAATGTCACTTGCAGGGAAGGGGTTAACACTAGGGGATCGATCAAAGGGTTAAGTGTGTTCTAACTGTAGGGGGAGGGGACTGACTATAGGAGATGACCGATCGTGGTTCCTAGCTATTAGGAACTCATGATCTGCCTCTCCTCACAGAACGTGTGTGTGTGTGTGTGTGTGTGTGTGTGTGTGTGTGTTTTTTACACACACATCCCTGTTCTGGCTCTCGTGGCCGGCAGTCATCGTGGCCACGAGCATCGGCACGCAGTGCAGCGGGCACGTGCGCCTGAAATCACGCCTAAAAGAGCCGACTTACAGCTACGACTGCTCGTGGGATCGTGCCGACCTGCCCCGGTATGACGGCGGCTGGTCGGCAAGCGGTTTAAGGAAGTGGTGCAACATCCATGCTAATATGTCTGTAAGTTAGTAATGCGAGAGGAGACTGAAGGAGTGAGGTGAGAAGTAGACAGATAGATTTGGGTGTCATCGGCATATAAGTGGTATTGGAAGCCGTGGGCGGTTATCAAGTGACCAAGGGAGGAGGTGTAGATAAAGAAGAGAAGGAGTCCAAGAACAGAGCCTTGGGGGACCCCCACAGAAAGGGGCAATGGAGAGGAGGAGACAGAGTTGTAGGTGACACTGAAGGAGCGCTGTGATAGGTAGGCAGAGAACCAGGATCGAGCAGAATCTTGGAGGCCAAGGGAATGGAGTTTAATGAGAAGGAGCGGGTGGTCAACAGTATCAAAGGCCGCAGAGAGGTCAAGTAGTAGGCCGTTGGTTTTAGCAGTTAGTAAATCATTAGTGAGTTTTAGTAAGGCGGTTTCCGTGGAGTGCTGCGAGCGAAAGCCA
This sequence comes from Lithobates septentrionalis, assembly GCA_037952835.1. NCBI lineage: Eukaryota > Metazoa > Chordata > Amphibia > Anura > Ranidae > Lithobates > Lithobates septentrionalis. The sequence goes on along the minus strand of JBBDGP010005770.1, from coordinate 70,426 downwards.
GACTGTAAGGGGTCAAGAAGGTTATTTTCACTGACGTAGGAGCTAAGACGGTTGTAGACTAAGTGTTCTATAAGATTAGAGGTTAACGGGAGCAATGAGATGGGTCTTAAAGTGGAGTTCCACCCACTTTTACAACTCTTCAGCATCCCTCACTAAACTGTGCACTGTAAACGAATTGGATATTTAAAAAAAAAAATTCTCAGCACCTCCTGTATCACTTCCTCCTCCCTGGCCGTGGCCCATCGCATAATTTCCTGTTTGCAATGCCTTCTGGGAAAGGGCGGCAACTTTCTCTGACACTACCGTTGCTATGGAAACCTGACCTGAAACCTATTACACCGCTTGTGCTGCACTGAGCATGTGCGAGATCTGCAAGGATGAGATCCAGGAAGAAATACAGTCTGGCTTCAGATGCCCACACTTAAGATGGCCACGGCCTGCTGTAAGTTTATAAAATAACAAACTGCTGCTATAAACTAACAAAACAGACCTTAGTTTACAGACTAACTTTACTAGAATACATTAAGCTTGTGTATTATAGGGGTATTTTTATTTAAAAAGTATAATTTTGGCCGGAGCACCACTTTAAGTTCAGGTCGGTGGGGTCCAGTGAGGGCTTAAGTATCTGCGCATGTTTTAGAGGGGAGGGGAAGATGCCACTAGAGAGGGAGAGATTGAAGTTGTGGGTGAGGGAGCATAGGATAGAAGAATAGGGTGACCTTAGTAGTTGTGTGAGGGAACAGGATCCAAGGCACAATTGGTTAGGTGGGCATCAGAGTTTTGTAACCTCTTCAGTAGTAGCCATTTCAAGAGAGGAGAGTGTTGAATGTGCTGTTAGGCAAGGTATGTTGGGTGGGGAAGATGTACGCACAGTGGAGATGTCCTCACAAATTGCATCGATCTTGTCTTTGAAGTGATTGGCAATCTCTTGGGCAGTGAGTGAGTTAGTGAGGAGAGGGGGTGGTGGACGAAGCAGAGAGTTAAAGGTTGAGAAGAGCCGATGGGGACTGGATGAAAAGGAATTAATAAGAGACAAAGTAGGCTTGTTTGGCAGCATGGAGGCAGGAATTGTATTTTAGAAGGGCAGATTTATATGGGGTGAAGTCTTGCAGGCATTTGGTTTTACGCCACAGTTGTTCAAGAGCCCGGAAATGTCTCTTGACATGTCTAGTGTTGTCAGGTTGCCAGGGTTGTAACGGTTGGGGCCTGATCCTGCGTATGGTTAGAGGAGCAAGTGCATCCAGTGATGATGAGAGTGAACTGTTGTAGACAGAGGTTGCCAGGTCAGGGCAGGACAAAGGAGAGATTATGTCATATAGGTGATCAGTAGCAGAGAACAGAAGAGTTAATATGGCGAACGTTCCTACAAGTAATCGTTTGCTGCTTGGAGGGATGGGTGGTTGGAGGCAAGGATACAGTGAAACTGATGAGGTGATCAGAGAGAGGAAAGGGGGTGTTGGTGAGGTTGCCAGATTTGCAGAGATGGGAGAATACAAGGTCAAGGGTATTGCCATTGGAGTGAGTGGAAGTATGTGTATTGGGTTAGGTCGAAAGATGAGGTTAAGTTGAGCTGTAGCCGGGCTGTTAACATTGACAGGAATGTTGAAGTTACCAAGAATGATAGTGGGTATTTCAGAGGAGAGAAAGTAGGGTAGCCAGGCAGCGGAGTCATCAAACGTGATACTGGTCCAGGAGTATTGTGTGAATTGCTGCAATCCTCAGAGAAATGGGAGAAAACAGGCGACTACAGTGCATCTTGAAAGAAGAGAGGGATAGAGAGGGAGGGACAGGAAGGACTTGGGAGGTGCTTTGAGGGGATAGAAGGAATCCAACTCCACCTCCTTTCTGTCCGTTGGGTCTAGGGGAGTGAGTCCAATGGAGGCCACCATGGGAGAGGGCAGCAGGAGAAGCTGAGTCAAAATTTTGAAGCCAGGTTTCAGTAATGGCGAGTATTTTAGAGCCATGAGAGATGAAAAGGTTTATGGAAGCTTCCCCCAAGAGTTCATGTTTTTTGTGTGTTAGTGTCCTAACTTGTTGAGTGAGGGAGCCAATTCTTCCTTTCCTGTGGAGAAAGAAAACCCAACATTTCACCATATGTACGTCACTAACGCACATTGGCATGAACACTTGAAACTAGCAGAAGAGGGTCCAAGGGACTTCTCAATGGGGTGGGAAGTTCTGTCTATCGCAGTGGTTCTCAACCTGGGGGTCGGGACCCCCTCAGGGGTCGAATGATGATTTGCCAGGGGGTCACCAAATCCTGGGCTGCTCATGAAGCCTGCACCGCTCTCCCAGCATTTTTTCAGCCTCCCAGGTAGGCTGTTCCTGTAGCCTGCGGCCGCCCACTCGGCCTCTTCGCAGCCGCCCATTCAGTTCACGGCGTGGCTGGGGGGCAGAGACTAGAGGTCAGCTGACTGGTGAGGAATGTGAAGTGGGAGGGGTTGGAGGAGACCCTATCTCCTGATCTCAGCATAGGTGTAATACGGTACGACTGGAAGGGACCCAGGTAGCGCTAAATGTCCGTGGATTAGGGGCACAAATTACTTGTCTTGCCTTGTGTGCTGACAACCTATGCTACGAAAATAATTATACTGTTCGGGGTCCCCACAACTTGGGAAATTTTATCAAGGGGTCACAGCACTATAAGGTTGAGAACCACTGGTTTATCGCATTGATATTCAAACTTGAGTGATGGAGACAATTATGGAGCCATTTATTCCTTTTATTGTGGAGGAAAAGGCATCCAACATTTCACCATATGTACATCACTAACACACATTGGTAAAGCTGAAATCCCACTGGTGAGGAGTTGGTGGACAGGCAGATGTCCTATATTGTAAGAAGATTCCAGAGTCAGGATGGTGGATCGCTGGACTCCAAGCTTTGTGGAGGTTCCGAATGAATCAGCTGGGTAATATATGTGGGACTCCTTACAAGCTTCCTAGGAGAGTCAGCAAATGTGACGGAAACGGATGAGGGCATCAAGCCATATCGTTCGGCCTGGGTATATTAATTTTTATGTCACAATAAGAGTTGGGCTCCAGCACTCCACCACCCTAAGCTTTGTGGATGTTCTGAATCATGTAGATGATTGCTCACATGTGGAACTCTTTACAGCAGCCCTGGGAGAGTCAGTCTATGTTGGCAAAGGAGATGGGAGAACAGAGCCGTATTGACCTGCTTGGATGTCGCAATATTGGAGTCAGCCTGACAGAACAAGCTTTTAGCTTCAATCTTTTAAGAATTAAACCCAAGGATTAACCACTTAAGTGTCAAGTGTACAATAAAGCCAACCCCCGATGGAGGACTAGTATAGAGCTCCCAAAAAAACGTGGGCTGTCAACTCCTGCTATTCAAAACTGGTATCTTGACTGATCCCTAATGTCTTGGTGCTCTCATCCCTACATTTTACATAAATAGAATGTAGAGAGTCAGCACTGTGAACAGTCTAATGTTCCCATCATGGTTTGGATAGCTCAAATTCCATGGAAGTTAGCGATCATATCCGTATGGAAGCTCACCTCAACGTGGGGAGATCCTACAGAATTAAGAATTATGCATATGGATATGTTGGAAGTTTTCATATGGACGTTCATTTTCCTGTGGACGACCATGGTCTGTGTTTTATGTATGAGATGTAAAATGCAGGCCGCCACGTGGATTAACATTGTGGTGTCCAGAAGGTCAGGGCGGGTTTTCTGATGTTGACAACAGTGGACCATGTCTGTGTCATGTGTGTTGACCTGGCCACTTGTAGTCACCATCAGATGCAGGAGCTCATTTGGCAGATGTAGCAGACTGTTGTCACCCTATAACGGGAAGTGCCTGAACAAGGATCTATTTTATAGTGTAATCTTTGTGCAGGTGATTGGTGGATTGCACACAGCCCTCTGCCAGGCACATGTCTATACTGAGCCCTGTAGTCCCGTCTTCTGAAGTATCCCTTTCTGAACTTAGACATTTTTTTTCCTGTAAGATTTAGAAAATACAAAGTTGCAGGAGGTGTAAATGGAAAGTTAGTTTGCAGTGATGAAATTTTGGCCTTGATCCTAACGGAGGACTTTTCCAAGTGCAGGTTGAGCAATAGTAGACTTTAAAGCCTGATTTTAGCCAAAACCAAAGGGGAACAGGTTGGAGCATCTGTCATGTTATTGCTGTCCAGTTCCAGTTGGGATTTTTTCCTCACTTCCTGTTGGGATAGGAAATGATGGGAAGTCTCTTCAACTGGGACACACACAGTTCGGGGCAACAGACTTTTTTTTTGCTCAGGTTTGTTTGAGTCACATACGTATTTGAGGGAGTGTAAAATATACTTGAGGCTGGTCAGAAGGACCTCAACTGCAGGTCAAATATATAAGATCGAAGCTGGCAACTTGGAGTGCTCTTGCGAAGAAAATTCTTTATTGGCTACATGTATAAAAGCGTGATTCAAAAGATGCTAACGTGTTTCATGCTATAAGGAAGGCTGCAAAAGCCAAAACGCGTTAGCATCTTTAGTACTATGCTTTTATACATATAGCCAATAAAGCATTTCGCAAGAGCTCTGAGTCGCTGGCTTTCATCCTATTGATGGCTACTACCTTGGGAGTTGAATGCCCTAGCCAGAGCACCGGACTCCAGCTCCTGGATATAAAATATAGTGGTTGAATTGGGTTGGGTAAATGTTTGCAGGTCATATATACCCATCAATGAATTCTGTATTATCTCAGAAGAGCCTCAACCTGATGTCATCAACTAAAGCCCAAAGCCTTTTGACACTGGCTCTTATAGTAGAGAATATATATTATTTTATGGGTGTAGCAGGGACATGACATGAATTGAGGGCTAAAAAAAAAAAAAAAAATCTTGAAAAAAACATTTCTCTCTTCTCCACTCCAAAACTGTAAATAGGTTTAGAATAAGATTTGGAATAAGTGTGAAGAATAGGTTTATAGAGTGGGGGTGCAGGTGATCATAGTTCAGGTTGTATTGATGTTGCATGCCAAAATTTAAAGGAACTTTTTGTAAGAGAAATGGAACCTTCACTTGACAACCCACCTCTGAAAATGCTAGATGCCTTGGTGTTCCTCCGTTGCAGTTACTACCTCCCAACTGCTCCCCTTTAAACTGCAAAGGCCGGGGAGTACACATGCTGCAACCATGACCCTTTCCTTCATGGCCACAGCAAGAAATAAATTCCCTGTTGCATTCAGTGGGCATTACCATCCACCGAGCACGACCCATTCAGCTGGATAGAGCTCTGGCATTATGATGTGGGTTATTTTAAAGGTTAAAAAAAGGCAGTGAGAAGGAGACCTAATGCTTCCTCATCACCTCTTTAAATGTCTTCTAAAAAGCCATCCACAGTAGACAACGCCAGTGTAAACGAGCCTTTGTGGGTCCCCTGGCTTTATTACTACCAGGCCCTTACCCAGGACAAGTATGCAGATTAGAGAACTCTTGAGTACATTCTAATTGTCTTCTCCTGGTTATTAAGGCCTCAGGTCAGGCTGACAGGCAACTCTGACTAGTAAAATGTGTAATTGGCTCAGGAAAGGTTTCTGGTTCTGTAGCTGTGGCCCCGGCCAGGACGACTCCTCCTCAACCCCCTCCTGTGGATCCCGTACACTCAGGAGGCCACACAGACATGATGTCAGATCTCTCTTCTCCAGATGCCTCCCTTACATAATGGAAAACCAATATTTCTAACTTGTGATTCAGCGTTTGGTGAAGACTATTTTATAAATTAACTCTTAAAGTATAACTACAGGCTCCTGTATGAAGGTCGAAACCAGCTTTTCCCAGGGATCCTCCAGAAGTTGTTGGGGGTTCTTTGAGCAATGAGAAATTTCTGACTCGCGTAAGTTATTTGCCACCCACCACGGTAAGGGACATTCTTCCCACGGGCCACCACCGTAAGGGACATTCTTCCCACTGACTATCTGCGTTTTTTGTGGCCATGTGCTCTAATGCAGGTCTGGTATTGATTTCAGACATGTAGCCACAGAAGTTACCAGGTCTGAGGTGCACAAACCTTACAACGTGGGGATGGTGGTTGGATGATGTATGTTCTGATTTAATATGGTTGTGGTAGGATGTGATACACTTAGATTGAACATGGTCGGGCGGGACAGGATATACTCAGATTGAACATTTGTGGTGGTGGGGGGGACAGGATACGCTCTTACTGAATGTGGTGGTGGGACGGGATATGCTCTGATTGAACATGCAAACAAATGGCCACTGCCCCCACCCTTTAACTGGCCTTCGCAGCAAGGAGCACACGGAAGGGCGGAGCATGTCATACAGCAGCAATGAAAATTTTCAGCTCAATTTGCCAACCAGCCTGCAACCAACCAACCAACCAAATTATCCTGTCTAACAGTTTGCATGAAAAAAACAAGGGTTTAGTTAGCACACATTTGCAACATCTGGTTAAACGTGGCAGTGGAACAGGATAAGCTCTGATTGAATGAATGTGGTCATGGTGGTGGGGTGAGATGGGCTCTGTTTGAACGTGGTCATGGGGCGGGATAGGCTCTGAACGTGGTCATGGGGCAGGATAGGCTCTGTTTGAACGTGGTCATGGGGCGGGATAGGCTCTGTTTGAACGTGGTCATGGGGCGGGATAGGCTCTGTTTGAACGTGGTCATGGGGCGGGATAGGCTCTGTTTGAACGTGGTCATGGGGCGGGATAGGCTCTGTTTGAACGTGGTCATGGGGCGGGATAGGCTCTGTTTGAACGTGGTCATGGGGCGGGATAGGCTCTGTTTGAACGTGGTCATGGGGCGGGATAGGCTCTGTTTGAACGTGGTCATGGGGCGGGATAGGCTCTGTTTGAACGTGGTCATGGGGCGGGATAGGCTCTGTTTGAACGTGGTCATGGGGCGGGATAGGCTCTGTTTGAACGTGGTCATGGGGCGGGATAGGCTCTGTTTGAACGTGGTCATGGGGCGGGATAGGCTCTGTTTGAACGTGGTCATGGGGCGGGATAGGCTCTGTTTGAACGTGGTCATGGGGCGGGATAGGCTCTGTTTGAACGTGGTCATGGGGCGGGATAGGCTCTGTTTGAACGTGGTCATGGGGCGGGATAGGCTCTGTTTGAACGTGGTCATGGGGCGGGATAGGCTCCGTTTGAATATTGTGGTGGTGGGATAGAATAGGAGCTGATTGAACATGGAGCAGCTCAGAGAACAAATGTTTTCTTCCACATCTCACAGTAACCAGCTTGGCGTCCTTGAGTCGTTCTTGACATCAGGAGTCTCTTCCATGAATTACATTTATGTCATTAGCTGATAAATTCCAGCTGGCATGTTCTTGGCGGCATCACCCAATGCATAAGAAGTGGATGATTCTGCTCGTTGGGGTCGATGTCGAGGGACAAGGACTGATTTGAAATGCACAGCGGGTGAGCGGCCCAGTGAATGAAATTAGCGTCTCTATCTTTGCACAGAAACCTACATGTGGAGTCCTCTGTTCTCTGGAGAATTGGCCGTGTAAAGGGGGGAATTTGAGTAATCACGCCAGCTAGAGGGCTGATGAGATTTGTTGGCTTTTAAAGTAAATGTAAACCCAATGACTAAAATCTCCTAGAAACTGTTAACAGGTTCAGAAAGTAATTGGCCGTATTCTTACATTTGCAGCTTTTTATTAATATAATCCCAGCAGGTCCTGCCATGAAGTTCCTTGTTCAGGTACTTCTATCATAGGGGGACAATACTGTCCCTTTCGCTCCATTGTGCTCCTGAATTGTCACCTTCACCCACAGGCCTCTGGTGGCTATGAGCGACCAGTTCAGCACACATTATGCAAACATGGTCCAGTGTTGTCACCCTCGGGAAACGCGCCCTGAGAAATACCATGCAGCCATCACTGCAGCATATGTAGACATGAAGTGGCTGCAAAGATTACAGGAGATCACCAGCACTTATCCAAAAAAGGATGGGGAAAAAATAGTGAGAACAAGTAATTTATTTAAAAAATGTCAGTTGTCTATGATCTACATTGCTTTAGTCCACTAAATATCCTTCAGTTTGGGAATATTCTAAGATATATATTTCAATGCCCCAAAAAAAGTAAAATTTTATTTTAATATGCTTACACAGCTTCTGAGATTAATACATGGTTACCTGCTCCTTTGTCTATGGGTGATTTCCCCTTTCCTGGCTGCATTCGAGAACTCTCTCCATCTGCATTCTGTTTAAATCCACTTGCTGTATATAAACCGTGATAAGTATCTAACATGTTCAAAGAGAAGCAACAGATTCCCTTCAATATTTGTCTGGTGCTGTCACTTCAGTGAAACGCGACTTCTAAGGCTTACCGTACTTTTCTCTCCACTTAGCCCAACCGTTCCCAACCCAAAGATGCTTCCAGAGGTTGTTAGATGTTTCTTGTACAATGAGAAATTTGTGACCCTCCGATAAGAAACCACACATACCAATGATCTTTATCTATTTGTAAGGTGCGAGGGGGGTCCCCTTTCCCCTTTCCCCCAGCCACCAATGTAAGGAGCATTCTTCTCACTGATCACCAATGTAAGGAACATTCTTCTCACTGATCACCAATGTAAGGAACATTCTTCTCACTGATCACCAATGTAAGGAACATTCTTCTCACTGATCACCAATGTAAGGAACATTCTTCTCACTGATCACCAATGTAAGGAACATTCTTCCCTCTGATCACCAATGTAAGGGAAATTCTTCTCACTGATCACCAATGTAAGGGAAATTCTTCTCACTGATCACCAATGTAAGGGAAATTCTTCTCACTGATCACCAATGTAAGGAACATTCTTCCCACTGATCACCAATGTAAGGAACATTCTTCTCACTGATCACCAATGTAAGGAACATTCTTCCCACTGATCACCAATGTAAGGGACATTCTTCTCACTGATCACCAATGTAAGGGACATTCTTCTCACTGATCACCAATGTAAGGAACATTCTTCTCACTGATCACCAATGTAAGGAACATTCTTCTCACTGATCACCAATGTAAGGAACATTCTTCCCACTGATCACCAATGTAAGGGACATTCTTCTCACTGATCACCAATGTAAGGGACATTCTTCTCACTGATCACCAATGTAAGGGACATTCTTCTCACTGATCACCAATGTAAGGGACATTCTTCCCACTGATCACCAATGTAAGGAACATTCTTCCCAATGATCACCAATGTAAGGAACATTCTTCCCAATGATCACCAATGTAAGGAACATTCTTCTCACTGACCTCCAATGTAAGGAGCATTCTTCCCACTGATCACCAATGTAAGGAACATTCTTCCCACTGATCACCAATGTAAGGAACATTCTTCCCACTGATCACCAATGTAAGGAACATTCTTCTCACTGATCACCAATGTAAGGAACATTCTTCCCACTGATCACCAATGTAAGGGACATTCTTCTCACTGATCACCAATGTAAGGGACATTCTTCTCACTGATCACCAATGTAAGGAACATTCTTCTCACTGATCACCAATGTAAGGAACATTCTTCTCACTGATCACCAATGTAAGGAACATTCTTCTCACTGATCACCAATGTAAGGAACATTCTTCTCACTGATCACCAATGTAAGGGACATTCTTCCCACTGATCACCAATGTAAGGGACATTCTTCCCACTGATCACCAATGTAAGGAACATTCTTCCCACTGATCACCAATGTAAGGAACATTCTTCTCACTGATCACTAATGTAAGGGACATTCTTCTCACTGATCACCAACGTAAGGAACATTCTTCCCACTGACCACTATTGCAATGGAGTCCTTCCACTGACATTTTCTCTAATCACTAGTGTAAGAGTGCCCTTCTTCGCTGACCATCATTGTAAGGTAGCATTTTATTGACTACCAGTGTAAGGTGGCACTACACTGACCGTCGCAGTAAGCAGATATTTCTCCACTGACCACTCATGTGGGGATCTTCCATGTTAAGAAAGGTTGACTTAGCCAGTCGAGCTTCCAGTAGGATTGGTGTGGCATTCACCCGGGGGCAGTACATGGGCAATGTGCTGTCTTCTGTTTAGCTATGCGGAAAATTCTCCTCCTGAAAGCATTTTTGTCTGTTTGGTGTCACTGAGTCCTCATGGAAGAGGAGATTAATGTGCTGCTATTGGGTGAAAGCTGGCCACGTGTGCCACGTTGCTTCAGTCGATGGCGGGACATTCTGTAGACCTGGATTTGTAATCTGCGGAAACCAGAAAGTTGTCTATAGTGCTCGGTTAGAACCAGACTAATACGGTAAAATAGGCAAAGGGTGAAGTAGGCCGGTACATTACCCACTGTAAAGTAACAGACTGGCAAGAAAGTTTCTTCACCTCCTTTATATATTCGTACACAACAAGAATGTATTTGTGGACACAGTAGCTTTGTCTCTGAGAAATAATAAATGTGTTAATTGGGTTTTCTTTTTCTTTGCAGATGTAAAGAAAGACTGGTCTGATCACGCATTATGGTGGGAGAAGAAGAAGACGTGGCTCCTGAAGACGCACTGGACTCTCGACAAGTATGGTATCCAGGCTGATGCCAAGCTCCAGTTCACCCCACAGCACAAACTGCTCCGGCTGCAGCTGCCCAACATGAAATACGTGAAGGTGAAAGTGAACTTCTCCGATCGAGTCTTCAAAGCTGTCTCTGACATCTGCAAAACTTTCAGTAAGTAGGACTGGAAGGTGGGAAATGGACACCCAGTTGCTGCCATGATGGGCCACTCTTACATTTTGATGTATTTGGTTAACAAAGTGATGTTTACGAGCTGTTCTGTGTCAACGAGAGAGGAGACCAAATAACGTAGAGTTGGCAAATATCTCACATTGGTGTGGGCCAAACTGGTTTCCTTTTATATAACTGAACTATGTTAGGTCCTATTTATCCAAAGGCCTCAGAAAGGAATATTCTTTGGCTGTCCTTTATGGCTTTATAGCTGTAAATCAGCTCGTGTTTTTTTTCTTTTTTTTTCCTCTTTTTTTTAAAATTTTACAGGAAAAGAGAAAGCGAGGATGTGATTGGCTAATGTGAACAACACAGACAGTTCAAACAGTCGTAGACTTTGACAGGAGATGGTTTTTGACAGTTTAGGAGTTGTTCCTAGTAATGTTCATTCATTGGGTTTGCCTGGTAGCCTGGAGATAAAAGGGAGTATGTGTTCAGCTAGCATGAACAACCTGGACAGTCTAAAGTTGTTTGCAGGCATTGGAGGAAACTGGTGTTTGACCGATCATGAGTTGTTCTTGACAGTGTTCAGGTGTTGCGTTCAGCTGGGAGATTGAAAGCGGGGATGTGATTGGCTAGTGTGAAGGAAACCAGCAGTCCAAAGATGGTCGTAGACTTTTAAGATAGTTGGTTTTTGACCTCACAAATTGTTCTTAGTAGACCATCTATTGGGTTTGCCCAGTGGTCTGGAGGGAGAAGGGAAGGATTCTTTCTAATAGTGGGGTCAAATTCGAAGAAGCAGGTTGTCAGAAATGTGTTTTGAGAAAACATTTCCAGGGTATGTGGTTTTTGTTCAGTAAAGTCCATTCATTCCAAAATATAATATGAAAAGCAAACAAAATCTTTCAAACAAAACACAAATGTTCTGAGAATTGTCATACTAATTTTCCTAAGACTTTTACTTCGAAATTCTATCCATTCATGGCCAGTTTTAGACATTGTAGGTAATTCATTTTCTGATATGTCCGATGAGTTTTTCATGGCAGTGACCAGTCAGTGGTCTCCATCTTTGATTGCCACATAGACATGAGATCCTTGTCCAATCATACCACTTGTATTAAAAGCATAGCTACTGTATCTTTTTCTTTAATCTTGGAACCAGTAGGCAATAGTTAAAGTCCTTGTTGGGTTATTATTAGTTGCTGTGTTTCCTGTTGGGGAGAACTTTCTGTCCTCCAAAACACAAAAGGAATTGAGGGAAATGTTTTCTTGACAGTTGCCCCTCAAATAGGTGTCCCCATTAAAAAATGTCCTCATACTTTTCTGATGACAACTGTGAAATTTAAGCCATCCTATAGCCTTTTCTCTCAGTGGACATAGACTGTAAAGCAAAAATTTAAGGGGAGGAGATGCTGGATACAGATCTTTAACCCGTAAGGAGGAGTCACTGGTTGAGGCTAATGACTTGGGTTCAGCAGCTCTCCACCAACCTGGGAACCCCCCGAAATGGTGCCAAACTTGAGAATCCAAGTGTTGAGTTGGCCATTCACTGCTCCAGTTCAAGATATGGGTGTCTCTGTTGGCAACTCTCTGCTCAACAAAAGCTGACTTTTGTTGATGAACCTGGTCTGAAAAGTATCTGCCAAACAAAGCTTGTATCCAATCAGATTCAAGCACTGTTCATGTACGCCTCAACCGCTGAAGTTGCAGCTGCTGTATACAACCATCGGCAGCGGACATTCCCCTATCTGCACTGCTTTAGTGTGGATGGTGGAATCAAAAGGGGCTAACTAGGAGAAATTTGAGGCATGCATGGCCAGCTTAGAGTGCCAAACATCAGAAATCCAAAGTCCTTTAATATCACGACTAACCGTAAAAGGCAACAACGTGTTTTTAAGGGCCAAAATCCCCCTTCTTCAGGTCTAATTGTACTCGAAGAAAGTTCCTGAAAAGAAATGTAACCTCTGACATTGGTAATTGTGCCTGGATCAGCTGATCTTTCTGGATGGCCACTAGAGGGAGCATGTGCCTATTTTTATATGAAATATAATAAACAAAATATGGAAGATCAACCCAAAACCAAGTGAAAAGCGTGTGTACTGGCTGGAAACAGAACTATGGCATAGCCCAGACGGCACATTCAGAAAGCATTCCAGTAATCTAAATAAATTCTGTCTACACCTTTTATATACATTTAGGTAAAGTGCTGAAGATGCCATTATACATGTCTATATTCCCCGTGTCTCCCTTATTAGGACAGAAATGTGCTCTCACTTTGCCTTGCCTTGGGTGGTTCCAAAAATAAGCGATTGTACAATACTTTGAGCAACTGTTGTCACAACGCCAGAGTCATTAGAGCAGCTTCTGCCAGGGCCTGCGGTGCAGGAAAATTAGGGGGTAGAGGTTAACACCCACTTCTATCTATATACGGTTTATTGTTGGAGACATTACGTTTTTTTTATCCCCGGTCATTTTTACCCGAACACCTTTGTTTACATTTCTGAGGCCCTGCGACAGATAACCGGGGCTTTAAGCCTCACTTGCCTCTGTCCCCTCCCCCTCTCCCAGTAATCGGTGGGCTTTATGTTCAGGCAGACGTGCAATGGCTGGAAAGGGCCCCATAGACCAGAAGGAACCTTACAACTCTGGGGATCTGAAATGTGACCGTATCGTGCACTCCCAGGAGTCAGGAGGCTGCCGGTGCCGGTTGGGGCCCCGGGAAGGCTGCCTGGGCCTGTTGGGGTGATGGGGACCTTAGGTTGTAAGCTCCTGAGTCCAGGAACCGATGTGACTGTACAGTATATGTAAAGTGCTATGAATATAAACCCTTCCGTATCCCCAGGAGATGTTAAAGTTGTACTGAAATTGGAGTTTTAGCTGTGAGCACAAGTTACAGGACTTTGTAGCAGAACTGTCGCCTCTCTGGTTTGAAATCAACATTAAGGCCTCATGAACACTGCTGCTAGTAAACGGACGTTTAGGAGCAGTTGGGCATTTTTTTCATCTGCTCCTGATCTTTCCTCTGTTATCTTATTGGTACATGTACACAGGGTTGTTTCTAGGCAGTTGCATTTTTAGAGGCTTTTTTTTTTTTTTTTTTTTTTTTTTTTTTTGGAACCCAAAAAAATGCGTTCAGAAGCTGTGTTTAGAGGCATTTCAAACGCGGTAACTCACGTTTAGCCACGTTTTAGTTCACAGGCGTTTTTCAGCTTTGGCTATTTTGGAGAAAATTTTTTTTTTTTTCAAATGCTTCTAGACGCAAATGCAACTAAAGGGGGCACGAAAACGCGGCTTGACGGCAGTTTTTAGACGCCGGTTTCTAGCTGTCAAATTAAATCGTTCAGGAGAGGTTGAACAACGTCCCGTGTACAATGAAGCCTTAGATGCCAGATTATAGATCACAATGTGCCAATGCTTTTCAGGGGGGAAAATACCCCTTTAATCAGGGCTTAGAAGTGCAGTGCTTGCTATGGGACTCTTCAAAACGTGAAAACTAGTTTAACACAAGTGCCACCGTTCTTTTTTGGAGGTACACTCCTCAAGAGTGTTGTGGGAGCGTGCGGCATTGTCCTTTTTCATCTCAACCCTAATGGGGGTCTTTAGCCCTCGAAACATGTTGGAGACCTTTTTTATATATTCACATTGGATAACCTTTTTTTTTTTTTTCTTTTTCTTTTTCTTCCCGTTGTCCCAGTGCAATCCATAAATGTTCATGGACTCTTAAGATGATTATCTGGTGCCTTTATGTTGACTTATGTTGGATTAATCCATTTTGAAGGCCATCGCCCTTTGGAAGGGCCACCACTTTGTGGTAGAGCTGCTGAGGACTAGTTATCAAACCCAACAAGCAACTCCTGTTTTGACGGGACCAAAATGTTCAAAGCCAGCACCCACATCCTTTAGGCTACATTTACCGAGTGTCGCATTTTTTTTGGGGGGGTGTTTGTATGCGTTTTTTGCACAGTGTTTTGAGCTTTGGTGGGGTTTTTATTTTTTTATTTTTATTTTTTTTAGTAGCCAAAAGTGAACTAAATCATCAGTTTTCCTCATCTGTTGCTGTTTTTCAGCTTTTCGTCCGCATTTATTTATTTATTTTTTTTTTTTTTATTTTTTTTTTTTTTGGGTTTAGGGGTTAAAGGTTAGGGGTTAGGGGTAAGGAGTTAATATTGGGGTTAGTGGTTAAGGTTTAGGGGTTAATGTAAGGGTTATATTTATTAATATTATTATCTTATTTATGCATTTTTTTTTTTTTTGGGGGTGTGTGTGTGTGTGTGTGTGTGTGTGTGTGTGTGTGTGTGTGTGTGTGTGTGTGTGTGTGTGTGTGTGTGTGTGTGTGTGTGTGTGTGTGTGTGTGTGTGTGTGTGTGTGTGTGTGTGTGTGTGTGTGTGTGTGTGTGTGTGTGTGTGTGTGTGTGTGTGTGTGTGTGTGTGTGTGTATTTTTTTTTTTTTGTATTTTGTATTTTGTTTGTGTTTTGTATTTTGTTTGTTTTTTGTACTTTTTTTTTATTGTTGCATTTGAGCAGAAATCTGCTCAAATTCGCACATATCAAGCATTCCGTGCATTTCTATGGGAGAGAAAAAAATGCACCAATCTGCCCGGTTCGAGCTACAAAAAATAGCTTGAGAAATTTTTTTGAGCCTCAGGTGAGTTGTGAACCATCTCCATAGAGAATAATTGGATTTTTTTTTTTTCTTCTTCAGTGCTTTGTTGCAAATCACTGAGGTGTGAATGGGGCCTTATCTCCGGGACCTCTCTGGTTTGGCCATAATAGATTTGGACACATCTGTCAGAATTGCAGGTGTGTGTCCAAGGCTCACTCATTCGGAGTTTTCAGTGTATGTAGAACCAGGATCTATTTCTGGGGCCCGTTTTTTTGCTTTTTTATTTTTTGTTAAGGTGTTGGGTCCCATACAGAGTATTGTAGCTGGTGGGGGGTGGTGTATGTGCACACACGTGCTTCCTAACCAGATCATTGATGGTCATGGACGGAGGCCTGGAGCCAATTGATTTTTCTCTTGACATTCCTTTTGTCTGTGTATGGATTAGAGGACGAGGGTCGTAATGTCATCATAAAAAGTGAAATCCAGTGTCTGTGTGCGTCTTCATTAGGATTCAGGTCTCTCTCTCTTGTTCTGATTGATCTCCTCTGAATGGTTCGTGTTTAATGAGCTGGATTCTGTAGAGCCAATTGTGTAGAACGGTGGTGGGGCCGGTGGGAAGGCATAGTGGTGACATTGTGTACGGGGACGAGGCCCCTCTTGGTGAGGACTGTAAGAATGTATGGCTCTCACAGAACGAGGATTGTGCGGGAACAATGGCGGCTCTATTGACTGACCTTTCCCGGCCTGAGGAACAGTTGCTCTGCTACACTTTCATCTGGATGTCTGGCATACCAAGGCTCGCAACATGGAGGAGCCGCAGTCATCTCAAGTGTGTTTATGTCGGCGGACGGAGAGATTTCCCCTCCTTGTATTAAACAAAAAATGTGAGGGGAAATCTCAAGTTAGTCACACACTGGTAGAACTCTGTTCATAAATGGGGGTAGGAAAGAAAATTGCATAATCTATGGGCTGCTTGACTCGGTTACAGTCGGAGAGGGAGCGAACCAACAGGACTTCATTTTTTTTTTTTGAGTGAAGGTTCGATTTAATAAATCCATTAAAGATCCATCCGAAGTTTATCCTGTGTTGAGCCCTGATGAGGGGGGGGGGAGGGGTGTATACGAGGATCAGGGCTGGGTCCCCCATAGCAGGATGAGGTGTGTGTGTGTGTGTGTGTGTGTATATATAATGAAGGTCAGAGTTTGATCCCCATAGCGGGATGAGGTATATATGATGAGGGTCAGAGCTGGCCCCTATATTAGAATGAGGTGTATATAATGGTGGTCAGGGTTGGGTCCCCATAGCAGGGTGGCGGGGATTAGCTGAATATAGCAGGGTGGGGGGGTTAGGTGAATATGAGGGTCAGGGTTGGGTCCCAATAGCGGAAAGAGGTGTATATGAGGGTCAGGGTTGGATCCCGATAGCGGGATGAGGTGTATACAATGAGGGTCAGGGTTGGGTCCCCATAGTGGTTTAATAATTCCAATAAAGATCCATCTGAGGTTTATCCTGTGTTGAGCCCTGATGGAGGGGGGGAGGGGTGATTATTCCCCCCCCCCCCAAACATGTTGGTTGTTTTTTTTTTGTCTGACCGA
This sequence comes from Lithobates septentrionalis, assembly GCA_037952835.1. Taxonomy (NCBI): domain Eukaryota; kingdom Metazoa; phylum Chordata; class Amphibia; order Anura; family Ranidae; genus Lithobates; species Lithobates septentrionalis. Next base: position 53,577 of record JBBDGP010005770.1, on the reverse strand, counting down.
TCTACCAATAAATTGATCGTGGACTCCTTCGGTTTTGGTCTGGCGCTCTCTCTGTATTTGTACGGTTTGAGAATTAGCTTCTCCAGGAAGAGGAATTCTCTAGAAGACCCCGGGGGATTCTCAGGTTTCAGGGCTGGAAGGTTTGGTGATCTGTCAGCCGTTGTATCTGTTGATATTGTTCCGTCTCTCTGTTTCCAGACAGATCGGCTCCTCCGGGATTTCTTACTTCAATCCAATTATCGATGTACAAGCTCTATACACGAGCAGGAGGTGTGCAGTGTCATCCTAGGGAGGGTGTAAATAATAGGGGGATGGAGGACAAGGGGTATATAACAAGGGTCAAGTCCCCATAGAAGGATCGGGTGGGGGGGTGAGGTGTATATAATGAGGGTCAGCGTTGGGTCCCCATAGCCGGATGGGGTGTTTATAATGGTCAGGGCCGGGCCCCAATAACAGGATGGGGGGGGGGGGGGTGAATGAGGTGTACAGTATATAATGAGCGATGGGGGGGGGGGGGGGTGAGGTGTATATAATGAAGGTCGGGTTCGGGTCCCCATAGCGGAATGAGGGGAGGTGAGGTGTATACGAGGATCAGGGCCGTGTCCCCCATAGCAGGATGAGGTGTGTGTGTGTGTGTGTGTGTGTGTGTGTGTGTGTGTGTGTGTGTGTGTGTGTGTGTGTGTATATAATGAATGTCAGACTTTGATCCTCCTAGCGGGATGAGGTATTTATGATGAGGGTCAGAGGGCCAGGCCCCATATTGGGATGAGGTGCATAGAATGGTGGTCAGGGTTGGGTCCCCATAGCATGGTGGGTGTGTTAGATGAATATGAGGGTCAGGGTTGGGTCCCCATAGTGGGATGAGGTGTATACGAGGGTCAGGGCCGAGTCCCCATATTGGGATGAGGTGTATATAATGGTGGTCAGGGTTGGGTCCCCATAGCAGGGTGGGGTGTTGGGTGAATATGAGGGTCAGGGTTGGATCCCCATAGCGGGAAGAGGTGTATATGAGGGTCAGGGTTGGATCCCGATAGCGGGATGGGGTGTATACAATGAGGGTCAGGGTTGGGGTCCCCAAAGCAGGATGTGGTGTATATAATTAAGGTCATGGCCGGATCCCCATAGCGGAATGGAGGGGATGAGGTGTATATGATGGTCAGGGTTGGGTCCCCATAGCAGGATGGGGGGGGGGTGTATATAATGAAGGTCAGGGCTGGATCCCAATAGTGAGAAGAGGTGTAAATAATGAGGGTCAGGGTTGGGTCCCGATATCGGGATAGGGAATATACAATGAAGGTCAGGGTTGGGTCACCATAGCAGCAATTGGGGATGAGGTGTATATGATGATGGTCAGGTTGGGTCCCCATGAGGGGATGAGGTATATATGAGGACAGTCAGGGTTGGGTCCCGTAGTAGGATGGGGGGTGAGGTGTGTGTGTATATGATGAGGGTCAGAGTTGGGTCCCGGTAGGGTGGGGTGGGGTGTATACAATGAGGGCCAGGGTTGGGTCCCCATGAGGGGATGAGGTATATATGAGGACAATCAGGGTTGGATCCCAGTAGTGGGATGGGGGGTGAGGTGTATATAATGGGGGGTCAGGGTTGGGTCCCCATAGCGGCATGGGGGGGGTGAGGTGTATATAAGGGTTCAGAGTTGGGTCCCGGTAGTGGGGTAGGGTGTATACAACGAGAGTCAGGGCTGGGTCCCCATGAGGGGATGAGGTATATATGAGGACGGTCAGGGTTGGGTCCCGTAGTAGGATGGGGGGTGAGGTGTGTGTATATAATGAGGGTCAGAGTTTGGTCCCGGTAGTGGGGTAGGGTGTATACAATGAGGGCCAGGTTGTGTCCCCATAGCAGCATGGGGGGATGAGGTATATATGATGACGGTCAGGGTTGGGTCCCGGTAGTGGGATGGGGGGGGGGGTGAGATGTATTTAAGGGATGTGAGGGTTGGGTCCCCATAATGGCACGGGGGGGTGAGGAGTATATGAGGGTCAGGGTTGGGTCCCCATAGCAGGATGGGGGAAATATCAGACACTTAGGCGCGATGGTTGGGATTCATGAATTGCGTCCGTTGGGCGTTCGGAGTCGCGGTTCGCTCGTTCCCTTATGCCGGTGACTTTGGTCTGATACAAATCTGTATAAAGGGCGAGGATGACCGGCGTAGACATAACAGCCAGATCTGCGTCATCGGTCAGGCCACACACAGAAGGGATAGATCAGGTGTCTTCTATCGGGAGGAGAGGGGTGCAGCCTTTGAAGCTCGGTCATAGAACAGATTTAGCAGCCCCCCCCTCCCCTCCCCCCATCCAGGGTCATCAAAGCCCTGCCAGCGGATACAAGTCACTCCAGTAGGGGAGGAAGTGCCCACATCCGAGTGTTTCCTTATCGCCGGCATAATGAACAATCGCAATGCTGATGAGCAGATCATTATTTTATCCCCTGCACTGGAACTGCAGATAACCCTTTCCGGTACCCCCCCCGTATATATTGATGCATGCTGGTTCTGGAGAAGGCCGTGACTTCAGTCTGACTTTTATCAGCACTTTAGGCGTGTTGGTGCGTGACTCGCTGTGCGTCTGCTGAATCGCTGCAGATGTATCATGTCAGGGCTCACAAGGTCAACAATATTTTTACTTATCTGGTTTTAAGATATACAAGTATATTTGCCATAGGAAGAATGACAGCAGAGACCTCCACACATGGACCGTGCCCCTGGATAGAGACAGATTTGGACTTTGGGGGGCATTTCAGGTTCTGGGGGCCCCTCGTACACAATTGGTTTACATTCTCAATGACAGTCACACATTTTTAAAATGCTTTACACCGCGTCATTCTGAGGTCACACAAGACGAACTTCAGAAGAGTAATTTTTTTTTTAACCTTATATATTATATTTTATTATTATTATTATTCTTTATTTTATATATTTGTTTATGTTGTTTTATGTTGTATGTGTATGTATTGTCTTCTGCCATGCTTGTTTGTTTTTCTTTCTTTTTTATTTTGGCCGTTTGGGTGCTTTTTATGTCTAACTGGGGGGGGGGGGGTTCTGCCTTGTCTTTCTGTTCAGTAGACAAAGGAAGCCCCACCCTAGACAGTTGTACCTGGAAGAAGGGCCCCCATTGGAAGATCTCTCCCCCCCCCCCCCCCCCCGTTCTGTCTTTGGTGACAACATATTGGATTGCAGTCCTGGTGACTTTGTTCACCAGAATAAACAAAGTGAACCCCCCCCATCCCTTATTGGAGAACCTGAAATCAATACAAACCTAACGGGTTCCCAATGAATAAAACGTCATGTAGGCCATTTAACAGGTTCATGTCACTTTTAAAAAGTATTTTTGAGTCTTTCAAAATTATAAATATGTCATTAAAAAAATCCCTGATGATCCTGCCAGGGCCGTCACTGTTCAGGCACTTCCTGTTACAGGGTGATAACACAGTCTTGGTCTCCTAGTAGATATTTTGCACACTCTGTCACTTCTGATGGAGAACTATGTGATCTAATGCTCCTGCACAGCCGAGGTCCGCTGTTGTCACCCTCAGAAAACCCGGCCTGAGCCCATCCCATGTAGTGTGTGAAGACGCCGCAAAAAAAAGACTTTTTTTCTTTTATTATCTGCCTGGAGTTGGATATTTGTGTTTCTCTATAGTCATGACGTTTGTCACTCAGGGGCGACATGCCCCCCCCCCCCTTTCTGCTGTCACCCTATTAAAAGGCCGGGAAGATATTTCCTGCGTTGCTCATGTTAGTCTATTTGTTTTTTGTTTTTTTTCCAAGGCCATTTCAGGAATTCCTTCCAATGCCAGTTTAAATACTAAACATTTTAAATCTTTGCATTCCTGGCCATTGACCCGGCTCTCTAAATCTTCTGTTTGCTTAAAAATGTGATTTCTCAATCAGTGCCGAGATAGAAAAAATTCCTGGGAATTAAAGGAGGACGCCGCCTGAGAGAAGAGAGCCGCACAACACCTCATTATTATCCTCATCACCATTATTATCCCCATTATTATCACCATTATTATTATTATTATTATCACCATTCATATCACCATTATTATCCTCATTATTATCCTCATCACCATTTATATCCCCATTATTATTATTATTATCACCATTCATATCCCCATTATTATTATTATTATCACCGTTCATATCCCCATTATTATCCTCATTATTATCCTCATCACCATTTATATCCCCATTATTATTATTATTATCACCATTCATATCCCCATTATTATTATTATTATCACCATTCATATCCCCATTATTATCCTCATCACCATTTATATCCCCATTATTATTATTATTATTATCACCATTCATATCCCTATTATTATTATTATTATTATTATTATTATTATTATTATTATCCCCATCACCATTCATATCCCCATTATTATCATCACCATTCGTATCCTTATTATTATTATTATCACCATTCATATCATTATTATTCTTATTATTATCCCCATTCTTATCCTCATCACCATTATTATTATCACCATTCATATCCCCATTATTCTCATCACAATTATCCCCATTATTATTATTATCGCCATTATTATTCTCATCACCATCATTATTATTATTATTATTATTATTATTATTCTCATCCCCATTATCACCATTATTATTCTCATCACCATTATTATTCTCATCACCATTGACATCCCCGTTATTATTCTCATTACCACTAATATCCTAATTATTATTATCGCGACTATTATTATGAATGTCATCATTGTCAATATTATTATTATTATCCTTAATAGCATCGTTGTCATTCACATCATTATCTATAATATTATCCCCATTATTATTTTTCATCAATATCATCGTCCCTAATATTGTTAATATTTAATAACCATAATAACATCAGCCATATCGTTGTTTTTAATAACAATGGTATTGGGGATAATGATATTTATTTTTTTATAATCCTTGTGATTATCATTTATCCTTAATATAATTATCATTCAAATCATTAATATTAATATCATTAATATCTTTATCATTAATATACTGAAATCATCATTGTTATCGATGTTCCTATTATTATTATTATTATTATTATTACTATTATCTCTAATACCGTTATCATAAATATGATTGTTATCAATATCCTTTAATATTGTTACAAATACTTTATTAATCGGGGTTATCCCTAATATCATTGTTCTCATCTATATTATCATTAATATTATCTTTTAATAACAATTTTATTAATAATAGAAATAATGGTAAAATATCATTGGTATAATTCTTATTATCATTAGTAACCTCATCATCATTAATATCCTCTTTCATATCATCATTATTCTCATCTTATATTGGGCTCTGTGCAATTGAAATTTCATTTGAAATCAGTCATGTGACTTTTTCCTGAATCTTCTCCCAGCTCTGTGTCATCCAGTGTGAGACTTCCTATAATAAAGACCGCCCACTGCTGCCCTCTCTCCTTGTCCGGGGGGACTGGTCTTGTCTCCGCCTCCCCCTGTAATTTCCTGTAGTGGGTGGAGCCTGCTGGGCCCCTCCCAGAGCTCTGCTCTCTCTCCTTGTGCAGGGGCACTGGTCTTGTCTCCGCCCATCTTGTAGTTTTCTGCAGGCAGCCTGTAGTGGGTGGAGCCTGTTGGCCCCTCTGCACAGTGATGTCATTGTTACTTTTTATATGCTAATATCTGGGTTTGCTAAGACCCTTGATGCACACAAAGTGTATTTATATTATTTGAGGTTATAGAGGAATTACTTTAAATGTGTGTTGGTTTGTCTTTTGTTCTCAGAGATCAGCTTTAAGTCCCCTTTCACACTGAGGCGCTTTTCAGGAGTTTTAGCGCTAAAAATATCGCCTGTAAAGCGCCTCTCATGTCTCCCCAGTGTGAAATCCCGAGTGCTTTCACTCTGCGGCGGTGCGCTTGCGGGATGGGAAAAAAAGTCCTGCAAGCAGCATCTTTGGGGCGGAGGAGGAGCGTTGTCTACAGCGCTCCTCCACCGCCCCTGCCCATTGAAATGAATGAGCGCCGCTTTTTATGCACCTGAAAAGTGCTTTAGAAGCCCCGCAGCATGGGCGCTTTTAACCCTTTATTCAGCTGCTAGCGGTGGTTAAAAGGGCCCCGCTAGTGGCCGAAAGGACGGTAAAGCGCCGCTAAAACTAGCGGCGCTTTACTGCTGACAGACTGGCCGCCCCAGTCTGAAAGTACCCTAAAAGTGACTCCTGTTTGGAGCAAACACATCTGGAAAGAGTGTTGGGAGAAATCTCGGGGCACATCGGCCAATCGGATCCTGACTTTTGTCTTGCTACAGAAAGTTGCAAAATAAATCTAAGAATCTGGTCGCTGCGAGCGATGGGGGGGGGGGGGGCCTCTGATTTGGGGGGTTTCTAAAGACCATAAATATAAAACAAATTCTCTGTGTCTACTCTATGCAATGATCTGCTGGTTAAAAAAAAAATAAAGTATGTAGGTGATGCTGGGGACATACCGGGACATACCGGGGACACCCAGCCGCTTGTCCCCCCGCACTGTACCCATCCCCCACAGCTCCGGAACACGGCCGATCCCATATTCAATCCTTCTACAACTAATATTATGTTTGGTTTCCTTGTTTATACTGTTTGTTGTATTTGTTGCTTTTAGATTCATTATTGATATTAATTATTTCTAAATACAAAATAAAATATTAGAAATAATTGCAGGGAGAATACAGAAGGTAGAAGAGCTTACAATCTGTTATGATAAAAGGGAGGATAAACAAGGTAGAAGAGCTTACACTCTGAGGGTATAAGGGAGGATACAGAAGGTAGAAGAGCTTACAATCTATTGGGGTATATGAGAGCATGCAGAGTTTAGAAGAGCTTACAATCTATTCGGATATAAGGGAGGATACAGAAGGTAGAAGAGCTTACAATCTATTATGATAAAAGGGAAATACAGAAGAGCTTACAATCTATTGGGGTATATGGGAGGATACAGAAGGTAGAAGGGCTTACACTCTGAGGGTATAAGGGAGGATACAGTTATAAAGAGCTTACGGTCTATTGGGGTATGAGGGAGGATTCGGAATGAAGAAGAGCTTACAGTCTAAGTGAGGGGGGTACAGAAGGTGGAGGTGGGGCCCCCTCATGCAGATCTCGGTGTACGTTGTTGATTAGTTTTGCCTCCTCGCACGGTTCTGAAGAGCTTATTGTTGTTTTCTTCCTGCAGATATCCGACATCCAGAAGAACTTTCGTTGCTCCGGAAACCAAGAGATCCGACAAAGAAAAAAAAGAGAAAGATTGAGGAGCAGATGGAAGAGAACATTCTAGAACTAGAGGGTCCCTTGCTGACACCGGGGTCCGGTCAGTGCCACTCCCAACCATTCCTCAATGAGAATTCTTCATATTGTTACTGAATGTATTGTACAACCAATGACACTTTGTAGCATTCAGTTCCCATTGGCCGGGAAGATCTGCTCCATTCACAAAGCTTTCTTAGGGGCCGTTCCTCTCAGTCATGTGACTGCAATAATCAAACCTCATTGGACTCGGCAGAATATATTAGAATATAAGGATCCTTATCCTGGTGAGTGAGCTTTGTGAATTGAGCCGATGGGATATTTATAGTCTCCAGTCCCGATCAGAGGAAACCATATTATTCCATTCATTATTTCTGAAATAAAAAGAATGTCTGTCTGACCAAAAGAGGAAAAAAACAATGTGCAGCACACCTCTGCACCCCGCGCCCATTGCTCACCCCGCGCCCATTGCTCACCCCACCCCCACACCCATCACTGCTCCCTGCGCCCATCGCTGCACCCCCCCACACACCCATCACTGCTCCCCGCGCCCATCGCTGCACCCCCCCCCACACACCCATCACTTCCCCACGCCCATCGCTCACCCTGCGCACACACCCATCACTGCTCTCTGCGCCCATCGCTGCACCCCGCGCACACACCCATCACTGCTCTCTGCGCCCATCGCTGCACCCCGCGCACACACCCATCACTGCTCTCTGCACCCATCACTGCTCCCCACGCCCATCGCTCACCCCACACACACACACCCATCACTGCTCTCTGTGCCCATCGCTGCACCCTGCGCACACACCCATCACTGCTCTCTGTGCCCATCGCTGCACCCCGCGCACACACCCATCACTGCTCTCTGCGCCCATCACTGCACCCCGCGTACACACCCATCACTGCTCTCCACGCCCATCGCTGCACCCCGCGCACACACCCATCACTGTTCTCGGCGCTCTTCCCGCACCCATCTCTCTTCCCGCGCCCATCTCCATGCCCGTCGCTCTTGCCGCACCCATCGCTCTTCCCGCGCCCATCTCCATGCCCGTCGCTCTTCCCGCACCCATCTCCACGCCCGTCGCTCTTCCCGCACCCATTGCTCTTCCCGCGCCCATCTCCACGCCCGTCGCTCTTCCTGCGCCCATCTCCACGCCCGTCGCTCTTCCCGCGCCCACTTCTCTTCCCGCGCCCGTCGCTGTTCCCGCGCCCGTCGCTCTTCCTGCGCCTTTCTCCATGCCAGTCGCTCTTTACGCACCCATCTCCACGCCAGTCTCTCTTCCCACGCCCACTGCTCTTCCTGCACCCATCTCCACGCCCGTCGCTCTTCCCACGCCCATCTCCATGCTTGTTGCTCTTCCCGCACCCGTCGCTCTTCCCGCGCCTATCTCCACGCCCGTCACCCATCTCCACGCCCGTCGCTCTTCCCGCACCCATCTCTCACCCTGTGCCCATCTCCACGCCCATCCCCTATGTTTTGTATCTTAAAAAAAGTTCAGAAAAATACCGGGGGATCTGCCAGAAATCCAGTGCGCACCCAACTTTACATTTAAGCTGAAAACCTTCCCTCTATTCTACTGAAATCCCCAGGAAGAGCTGTCAGTCCAGATTAGTTCCCTGGACTAGAAAACACCTCCCCCCCCCCCCCCCCCCCTCCTCAGCTCCAAAACATACGGAGGTGTTTTGAAGTCCATAAGGGGAGAACCGGGCCAGGCAGCCGTTACTGCTTGGGTTTTTCACGCAGCAAAGTCTGTGCTGTCAACTTAAACAGGAAGTCAGAAGCTCACTGGAGTTCTGTCAGGATCAGCCGGTATTTTTATGTACTTGCAGCATTTTTGTAAAGATACAACATTGGAAAAGGCACAATTACTAAAATGTGTTTTACTTTTTTATTTTTTTTTTGCCCAGACATATACTTTGCATACACAGAACCAGAACGATTTATTTGGGTGTTTTTTGTGTTTATTTTAATACATTCTAATCTTTGTTGTGTGGTAAATTGTTTATACTGATGTCTCGGGGTAGATCTATGGCAGCGGATATAAAACAAGTATGCAGCCAGTGAAGTCCGGGCTCTAGACCTGCGTACTTGTTCTGGATCGGTGACTCTTAGCGGTGAAGTGTAGAACACTCGAGCACTTGCAGTGTGTATAAAACATAATCCTGGTAGCTTAGGCCGGCCATAGACTGTGTGCAAATTTCTTTCCTGCAACCACGGGTTGCAGGAAAGAGATTTGCACGATTCCCCAACACAGACACTGCTGAGATATTGCCTGCTCCAGCTGCTAGCAATAATCGCAAGCGAATCTGGAAAGCTGGTTGTACAGAAGCTGATCGTTCAGCCTGCCCACACACGGATTGAATGGTCTATGGCCGGCCTTACCCTCTGATTAATTGCATTGAGGAAGTTACTTTTTTCTCTGCAGTCTGTTTCTCTCTTTTCACCTGTTGAATGCTCCGGGGTGACAACACTCTTGTAGTTTGTGCTCCTGCAGGGCGGCGTTGTCCCTCTTGGGACCGGCAGACTCTACTGGTTGGCTGTACATCGGCCAACCCAAGTCGCCGCTTCCAGGTTCTGTACCGCCCACCACTATGAGGTATGATGTGGGCGGAGCCAAGAACTGTAGAGCCGCGCACGGCCGTTCACCATCTCTGTCTATATTAAAGATTTTTTTTTTTTATTGCGCCGCCTTAGAGTATATTATTATATTTACCACTTCAAATCTGGGCCAATTCTGGCACTTCGCACCTACGTGTAAAAATCATCTTTTTCTTAAAATAAAAAAATTACACAGAACCCCCAAACATTTTTATATATTTTTTTTTTTTTTAGCAGAGACCCTAGGGAATAAAATGGCGGTTGTTGCAACGTTTTATGTCACATGGTACTCACGCAGCGTTTTTGTTTTTTTTTCTTCCAAACGCGTTTCATGAATAAATAAAAAAAAAAACAGTAAAGCTGGCTACATTTATTTGTATAATGTGAAAGTTGATGTTACGCAGAGTAAATAGATAACTAATACGTCACGCTCACTCTTCTCCCTCTGCCCCAAAGCACCCACCCCCCCATGTTAAGGGCATGTGGCCTGGTATGGTGCCCCCCCCCCCCTTTCCGGGACCTGCAGGGCTGCATACTGGGATAAGGATCTGGTATGGCTTGCAGGGGGCCCCCACGCCAATTTTTTTTTTTTTTTTTTTTGGGGCTCTAATAGGGAACAATTGATTTTGAATAGAGACAGAGAAACGCTGCTAAATGCGCATTAATGCCAATCCAAAAAGCAACTAAAAGCACTTTTTTTTTTTTTTTTTTTTTTTTTTTTTTTCTAATGCCCTGTGTGTGCATGAGGCCTAATAAACATACCCTGGATTGTGGAAGTTGAGGGGCTCCATCGTTGTGTATGAGGAGGCTCATGACCATTGGAGCCTGCTTCCTTCTATTGGGGGCAGCGGTTGGGTATCGGCTTGTAGCGGAGTAGTTGGGACAGTCTTAAAGCTGAAGATTTGTGGATTGGAGTTTTAGAGACGGCCATAACAGACTCACCCCGATTATCCCCATGACCTTCCCCCATAGATCGGGATTGGTGTATTTTTGTAGTAAAAGCAAAGCAAAATGCCATTGAGAAACGCAACCCCCCCCCCCAAACCGCTTATCCAATGATGTTCCATTTTCTGTTGACCAAGAATGCTGGGTTGTCGGCATTGACCAATCAGATTTAAACTTTTTTTTTTTTTTTTCTGCAGCTGTAGTTTTCTGGTCCATGCTTGTAAATGATTGGTGGCTACAAGGCAACATAGACTGGTTCTACCTAAAGGGAAGCCACATGCTGGCTGCCATTGCTGACCACGTGAAAATGTAGTTGCCTGGCTGTCTATGGCTTTGTGTTTTCTGAGTAGTGAGTTTGCAGCCAGAGAAGTCCAAGTGACGCCGGGATCCCTTACCTGTGCGGTTGTCCCAGGTCAATGACTGAAAGCCGAAGTCTGGCCAGGGAATCCCCCCTCCAATAAATATTAACCCCCCCAACCCTAGCTAACCACCCCTATAATTAAGAAAAATAATGAAATGCCCTTTATACTTACCTGAATCTGTGATCACCTGGTACACCCGGAACCGGGTCTTCTCTCTTCTGATCTGTAGAATGGGAGGGGCCTTCTTCTGGCACCCACATCACTACAACTTGACTTAGAAACGTTCCATTGGGCCTATCAATAGGGTCCTCCCAAGCCCAAGCCAAAAAGTGTAGCAGCATGATGAGCTCACAAAGAAGGGGTGACACCAAGGTCATTCGACAGCGGGCCCCGACTGCAGCGTTGGATCACCAGTGTTCACTCTTAGGAGGGACACTGTGGAGAATCACTGGACACCGGACACAGGTAAGTTAACAGAGGCTTAGAAAGGACTCTAAAAAATAAGAAAGTTTGTGGATTAGTGAGAGAGGGATGGTTATCAGAGTTGGGTTTTTTCCAAGTTTGGTCAAATGTTTCCCCCGAGTTTGGTCAAATGTTTCCCCCCGAGTTTGGTCAAATGTTTCCCCCCGAGTTTGGTCAAATGTTTCCCCCCGAGTTTGGTCAAATGTTTCCCCCCGAGTTTGGTCAAATGTTTCCCCCCGAGTTTGGTCAAATGTTTCCCCCCGAGTTTGGTCAAATGTTTCCCCCCGAGTTTGGTCAAATGTTTCCCCCCGAGTTTGGTCAAATGTTTCCCCCCGAGTTTGGTCAAATGTTTCCCCCCGAGTTTGGTCAAATGTCTCCCCCCGAGTTTGGTCAAATGTCTCCCCCCGAGTTTGGTCAAATGTCTCCCCCCGAGTTTGGTCAAATGTCTCCCCCCGAGTTTGGTCAAATGTCTCCCCCCGAGTTTGGTCAAATGGGCTTTAAAGACACCAGTTGAGCATGACAGCCAGCCAATGACCATTTACTAATTCAGATGGCACTCTTTGCATTTTTCCGGCACAGGTATCCTGTATAAGAATTGGATGTCTCCAAGTAATTGTTGCGTTCAGGATTTTTTTTTTCTTTCCAGTTCTCATCCTCCACCCCCCTTCACTTCTCTTCTCTGGCTCTCTCATTTCCTCTCTTTTTTTTCCCCTCCTTTCTTTAGGCTCTGATGTTCTTTACATTGGTCCTGTTAAAGGTGAGTCTGGCTGCCTGCTGGGCCTTGTGTCTCTGTTCTGTTTTCACTCCTCGTTTTCCTTCCTTTTTGTGCATCTGACGTGTGCCTAAAGCATGCAAGAAAATCTGCGTTCTGGTCGGGGTCCTGCGCGCGGCCTTAAACCTTTATTTTCTCTTTTTCTCTGTATTAGGAAGTATATACTCGAGTCCCGGGCTATACAGCAAGACCATGACTCCCACCTACGACTCCCGAGACGGCAGCCCCCTCTCCCCCACCTCGGCATGGTTTGGTGACAGCGCCCTGTCTGAGGGCAATCCGGGGATCTTAGCCGTCAGCCAACCAATCGCCTCTCCCGATATTCTCGCCAAATTATACAAGCCTCAGACCCTTCTCGACAAAGCCAAGATAAACCAAGGGTGAGTCGCTTTCTGCTGTCTGAACGGGCAAAGCACAGGTTAATGTTAAAGCTGTATTCCGGAAAAAACATTGTTTGTGGTTATGTTTTCCCCACAAACCACTAAAGACATTTTTTTTAAAATTGGAATCGGCTGTTTTGACTGGGCGAGGGAGGGGCAACACCAAAAGCCAATCAGGAGTGCTAAATGTACATGCTAGGACAAGAAACATGCTGATGGGATGAGAGAGCAGAGAGAGGGGCTCATCAGTCTGCTTCTGTTCCTTCAATGTCTAGTCCAGTAGTCTCCAAACTGGCTGGGGGCCGGATGTGGCCCTTTGCTTTCTTTTATCCGGCCCATGGGGCACTATTCAATCTATTCAATCCACTGACACCCAACTATGGGGCACAATTCCTCCCACTGACTCCACAAAGGGGCACAATTCCTTCCACTCACACCAACGATGGGGCACAATTCCTGCCAAAGACAGCAACAATGGAGAACTATTCCTCACAACACCAATAATGGGACACTTTTTTTCTCTCAATGGCACCAATGATGGGGCACAATTCCTCCCAATGTCACCAAGGAATGGGGTACAATTCCTCCCAATGTCACCAAGGAATGGGGTACAATTCCTCCCAATGTCACCAAGGAATGGGGTACAATTCCTCCCTATGTCACCAAGGAATGGGGTACAATTCCTCCCTATGTCACCAAGGAATGGGGTACAATTCCTCCGAGTGTCACCAAGGAATGGGGTACAATTCCTCCGAGTGTCACCAAGGAATGGGGTACAATTCCTCCGAGTGTCACCAAGGAATGGGGTACAATTCCTCCGAGTGTCACCAAGGAATGGGGTACAATTCCTCCGAGTGTCACCAAGGAATGGGGTACAATTCCTCCGAGTGTCACCAAGGAATGGGGTACAATTCCTCCGAGTGTCACCAAGGAATGGGGTACAATTCCTCCGAGTGTCACCAAGGAATGGGGTACAATTCCTCCGAGTGTCACCAAGGAATGGGGTACAATTCCTCCGAGTGTCACCAAGGAATGGGGTACAATTCCTCCGAGTGTCACCAAGGAATGGGGTACGATTCCTCCGAGTGTCACCAAGGAATGGGGTACGATTCCTCCGAGTGTCACCAAGGAATGGGGTACGATTCCTCCGAGTGTCACCAGGGAATGGGGTACGATTCCTCCCAGTGTCACCAAGGAATGGGGTACGATTCCTCCCAGTGTCACCAGGGAATGGGGCACGATTCCTCCCAATGTCACCAGGGAATGGGGCACGATTCCTCCCAGTGTCACCAAGGAATGGGGCACGATTCCTCCCAATGACACCACGGAATGGGGCACGATTCCTCCCACTGTCCCCAAGGAATGGGGCACGATTCCTCCCAGTGTCACCAAGGAATGGGGCACGATTCCCCCCAATGTCACCAAGGAATGGGGCACGATTCCTCCCAGTGTCACCAAGGAATGGGGCACGATTCCTCCCACTGTCCCCAAGGAATGGGGCACTGACACCAATGGTGGGGCCCTATTCCTCACAATGACACCAACGATGGGGCATTATTTGCTCTGTTATGCCAGGGCATTTTCTGCTCCCACTGACCACAATCCGGCCTGAATAAAGTCTGAAGGATAGTAAACTGGCCCTTTCTTTAGAAAGTTTGGAGACCCCTGGTCTAGTCAGACTGTGGGCAGAGAGGCGACCAAGCTCTATTGCTTAAATGCAGCAGAAGAAATTTGGGTCACCACTGGATGTACAGAAGGACAATGGGAGGTAAAATCGTTCCTTCCTATGTATTTCATTTGTGTAGCAGGTCACCCGTAGTTCAGCTTTATGATAAATGCTTCAAATAGAACTCCAGTCTGTTGACCGCACTCTGCTCTCCCTTTTTAACATGTTGCAGGTGGTTGGACTCCTCCCGATCGCTCATGGAACAAGATGTGAAGGACAACGAAGCCTTGCTACTCCGATTTAAATACTACAGCTTCTTTGACTTGAATCCCAAGGTAATTCAATGCTTTCATTTCCTCCCGGTGAGCTCCACCGACTTGCAGACATATGTGAAGCAGAAGGGTAGTTCAAGGGTCAAACAGGTTAATGCAGAACTGCTGTGGATCTCCTGTATACTGGACATCTGTAGAAAGATCAAAACCGGGTCAGATAGGACCTTTTGTAAATATTCAGAAAGACATCGGGGGATTAACAACCAACCTTTTTTTCTTTTGCTTGATTTTTGGACCACATATTTGTAAGTGGTTGGCAAATCCCCAGCCTAACCTCTCTTGCTCCATCAGCCATCTAAAAGTAAGTAACCTGAGGAGCTGCGCTCAACAAACCATATATCTAAAACAAAAAATGAAAGTGGCACATGAAACCAAAAAGTGCAAGTGGATGAATAAAGTGACAAAAAGTCTGAAAAATTCAATTTTTTTTAAATTAAATTATGTATGACATCTGATAAACAGTCCTGAAAAGTCCTCCAAAAGGAAAAGCAAGTGAATGATTGTAACAACACAATATGGTGATTGTCTCCTGTGACTTTATAGGACAATGTGAATCCACCACCACATAGAGTGCAAGCTTACCAGCCGCACAAGCTTTAGAGCCCGGCCAGGGCCTTTGATCCTCCCTGCGCCTCCGCTGGCCGATCAGGCCAGGTACTCCTAGAGACTGTAGATGTTGTTATCCTCGATCAGCAGCCAAACATTCGATCCCACTCGATGTAGGTACATTCACATAGTCCTATAAGGTCACAGGAGACAGTCACCGTATTGTGGTGTTACAATCATTCACTTACTTTTCCTTTAGAGGGACTGTTAATTTATCAGATGTCATTTAATTTAAAAAAAATTAAATCTTTCTGACTTTTTGTGACTTTATTCAACCACTTGCACTTTTTGGTTTCATGTGCCGCTTTCATTTTTTATTTTAGATATATGGTTTGTGAGCGCAGCTCCTTATGTTACTTATTGTATTTGTGTGTATTTCACTTTGAGTTGAAGCTTTTGTGATAGGTTAACAGCACAGTTTTTTTTTTTTTTTTTTAATATCGTAGCCACCTACATGCCCCCTTCTTCCACTGCACACGTAGAAAGGGCGTAATACCCCCATCCTTCTATAACTAGAGGATTGTGCAGATATATACATCATACGTATCCAAGAGTCTGTAGACTCCTGACCATCACATTCGTATGATTAGTAATGATGAGTTGGTTCCCCCCATCATGACCATTAATGGGGAGTTGGTTCCCCCCATCACGGCCATTAATGGGGAGTTGGTTCCCCCCCATCACGGCCATTAATGGGGAGTTGGTTCCCCCCCATCACGGCCATTAATGGGGAGTTGGTTCCCCCCCATCACGGCCATTAATGGGGAGTTGGTTCCCCCCCATCACGGCCATTAATGGGGAGTTGGTTCCCCCCCATCACGGCCATTAATGGGGAGTTGGTTCCCCCCCATCACGGCCAGCACAGTCAGTCAGTCATAGTGGAACACAAAAGGGTCTTCACCAAACTGTTACCTCAAGGTTGGAGGAACACAATTGTCTACAATGTCTTTGTATAAGGGAGTATTACTCGGACCCTTTCCCTGGAGAAACCTGAACTCGTCAGGAGGGGGTTGACATAATTTTGCCCACATAGTGTCAGTCTATGGATATAACTTAGGAATGTGAAGTTCTTCACCAGCTGGGTTTCAGTTGTGCAATCTTTCTGTACTCAGTCAGCAGTAAAAACTGTGTGACAGAGATGACCTCTAACACAGCAGATGTTCCCAGAGGTGGAGTAAACAGATTTCTACCGTCTGGTCATACTATCCTTACCAGCTGTCTGGAAAACCAGTGCCGTCCATATACGTGACGGCCGTCATTGCATTGAATGGGAAGTTCCATCAATAAAATATTGTTTACATCATGAAAGAATAAAATTTTGATAAAGTTGGGCTTGGAAGATCACCTAGGAGGAGGAGGATCCATGATTGATCAATTGGTTATCATTGTGTGTATTGCAGACAGAGAGATACAATGTAATTAGTTCATCCAAAATGTAAATGGCCAACCAAATGGATATTTCAGACGCTGATGGACTCAATCACCCACCACTTCCCTTTCCTCCTCCGTGAGCAAGATCTGTCTCCCTCTGTACCCCTACTCTGACTTTGTGGTCTCATTCTTCGCATTTCATTCTGTATAACCCAGCATTCAACTCCAGGTCTAATTGCAAGTATCTGATGAAGAATTTGGCTGGGGATTTGCACTTTCTCTCCCGATTGATGGAGGTCACTGTGGGGAAGATGGAGGTCACTATGGGGGAGGATGGAGGTCACTATGGGGGGAGGATGGAGGTCACTATGGGGGGAGGATGGAGGTCACTATGGGGGGAGGATGGAGGTCACTATGGGGGGAGGATGGAGGTCACTATGGGGGGAGGATGGAGGTCACTATGGGGGGAGGATGGAGGTCACTATGGGGGGAGGATGGAGGTCACTATGGGGGGAGGATGGAGGTCACTATGGGGGGAGGATGGAGGTCACTATGGGGGGAGGATGGAGGTCACTATGGGGGGAGGATGGAGGTCACTATGGGGGGAGGATGGAGGTCACTATGGGGATGGTGAGGTTGAACTTCACAGCAGAGTACAAATGGCAAATAAAACTGGGCAGTTGTCCTCCATCCAATACTAAATTGTAATAATTTGGGAGGAAGGCCAACTCTACCTTCTTTGTTTTAAAAGCCATGGATCAGAAAGAACTGTTATGAATTGTGGGTTTGCTTTGATAATTTGGTAGCTCTGTAGCTTTTGGAAAATACTCCCGAATGGCTGTAGGTAGTAAATTATGATGGACCGCCTAAAGCTTATATTGAATCTGCTGATATTTTGTATTCCTTTTTTTCCCCCCTCCCCTGTAAAACCCTTTCGTTTTCATTCAATACCCTAATTTTTTTTTTTTCCTAGTTGGGCCGTCTTTAATGATTGGACCCTGGGCAAACATTTTTCTTGGGCTCTCCCGACTCCACTCATCAATTCCTCAAAATGTCACCAAGGAATGGGGCACAATTTGTCCCACTGTCCCAAAGGATGGGGCAATGACACCAATGGTGGGGCCCTATTCCTCACAATGACACCAACGATGGGGCATTGTTTGCTCTGTTATGCCGGGGCATTTTCTACTCCCAATGACCACAATTCGGCCCGAATAAAGTCTGAAGGACAGTAAACTGGCCCTTTCTTTAGAAAGTTTGGAGACCCACGGTCTAGTCTATTTGCAGGCTCAAGGGGAAGCTGCATTGGGCCCCACAACAATGACTGGGCCTGGGGCAGCTGCCCCTTTTGCCCTGAGTTAAAGACGGCCCTGGTTTCCTAGTGATGTCATCACCGGATCTCTGCACTCTCCTATGCAATGCAGGCAGATCATGGCTTGTGGGAGGGGCCTGTACATGGCTTCCTGAAAACATCCCAGCACCCGGCCTCTGTATTCCTCTCAAGAGCCCTGTTGCAAGCAGTGGACTGGCTCTTGGGAGGAGTTTTGATGGGTGGGTGTCGGTCTGGAGGAGTGAGCGTTTCATACAGACGATCCTAGGTAATGCCTGCATGTGATGCCGATCCCCCCATGATTACAAGAACTGAAATCCAATGAGCGAAAGTGGGGAGGCCAGAGACAGGCTGGGGGGGGGGGGAGCTAGATGACGCTGGACTTCCTCCAGCCAGGAAATGAGGCTCTATCTGACTTGCTGCAGCTTCTAATGCACATTGTGAGAAGCTCACAGTGTGCGGTGAAATCGGAGGAAGACCTCCCAGTGCAGGAGAGGAGACTGTACAGCTGTGCAAGACTGAAGGTGGGGGGGGGGGCGGAGGTTGGATGTGCAGGCTGGGCGGGGCTCCCTTTGCAGTGTGACCACGCCCCCCCCGGAGGTTGGATGTGCAGGCTGGGCGGGGCTCCCTTTGCAGTGTGACCACGCCCCCCCCCCCCCGGAGGTTGGATGTGCAGGCTGGGCGGGGCTCCCTTTGCAGTGTGACCACGCCCCCCCCCCCCCCCTCCTTGTGACCTCACAGTGTAAGTTTTTTGTTTGCTGTGTCACGTAGATAGGAAGACGCTGTAATGACTTCCAGATGTCTGTGTTGCTGTCTTGCAGTATGACGCCATCAGAATCAATCAGCTCTATGAACAAGCCAAATGGTCCATTCTGCTGGAGGAGATCGAATGTACGGAGGAGGAGATGATGATGTTCGCAGCTCTGCAGGTAAGGCAAAGCTCCGGGGCCGGGATATGTGAATAATTTCATACGTGACAATCGACACGTCACAGGAGGAGACACCTAAAGGCTGAATTGTGTGAGATGAACTCTTCTTGTTCTTTATATACAGTATTACAATAAAGATACGCCTGCCCTCCTACACACACAGGACTGTTCATTATACAATCCCAGCATTACACCCCTCCCTGTCCAGACCACTTGTCAGGTATCTATTATCAGCCAATAACTAAACCACAAATAATAACTCAAATCATCAAGAGTAACAACCGAAGAACTTGTATGCAACAATTCAACACAACCATGCCTTGAAAGTATTCATACCCCTTGAATGTTCCCACATTTTGTGATGTTACAACCAAAAACGTAAATGTATTTTATTGGGATTTTATGTGATAGACCAACACAAAGTGTCACATAATTGTGAAGTGGAAGGAAAATGATAAATGATACAAATAAATATGTGAAAAGTGTGTGTGTGGGGGGGCATTTGTATGGCGCCCCCCGGAGTCAATACTTTGTAGAACCCCCTTTCTCTACAAGTCTTTTTGGGGGTGTCTCTACCAGCTTTGCACATCTAGAGAGGACATTTCTGCCCATTCTTCTTTGTAAAATATCTCAAGCTCTGTCAGATTGGATGGAGAGCGTCTGTGATCAGCAATTTTCAAGTCTTGCCACAGATTCTCAATGTGATTTAGGTCTGGACTGTGACTGGGCCATTCTAACACATGAATATGCTTTGATGTAAACCATTCCATTGTAGCTCTGGCTGGATGTTTCGGGTCGTTGTCCTGCTGGAAGGTGAACCTCCGCCCCGGTCTCAAGTCTTTTGTAGACTCTAACAGGTTTTCTTCTAAGATTGTCCTGTATTTGTCTCCATCCATCTTCCCATCAACTCTGACCAGCTTCCCTGTCCCTGCTGAAGAAAAGCATCCCCACCACATGAAGCTGCCACCACCATGTTTCACAGTGGGGATGGTGTGTTCAGGGTGATGTGCAGTGTTAGTTTTCCCCACACATAGCGTTTTACTTTTAGGCCAAAAAGTTGTATTTTGGTCTCATGTGACCAGATCACCTTCTTCCACATGTTTGCTGTGTCCTCCACATGGCTTCTCACAAACTACAAACAGGACTTCTTATGACTTTCTTTCTCCAATGTCTTTCTTCTTGTCACTCTTCCATAAAGGGCAGATTTGTGGAGAACACGACTAATAGTTGTCCTGTGGACAGATTCTCCCCCCTGAGCTGTGGATCTCTGCAGCTCCTCCAGAGTTACCATGGACCTCTTGGCTCTTCTCTGATGAATGCTCTCCTTGCCCGGCACGGTCAGTTTAGGTGGACGGCCATGTCTTGGTAGGTTTGCGGTTGTGCCATACTCTTTCCATTTTCCGATGATGGATTGAACAGAGCTCCGTGAGATGGTCAAAGCTTGGGATATTATTTTATAACCTAACCCTGCTTTATACTTCTCCACAACTTTATCCCTGACCTGTCTGGTGTGTTCCTTGGCCTTCATGATGCTGTTTGTTCACTAAGGTTCTCCAACAAACCTCTGAGGGCTTCACAGAACAGCTGTATTTCTACTGAGATTAAATGACACACAGGTGGACTCTATTTACTAATTAGGTGACTTCTGAAGGTAATTGGTTCCTCTAGATTTTAGTTAGGGGTATCAGAGTAAAGGGGGCTGAATACAAATGTACCCCCCCCCCCCCCCCACACACACACACACTTTTCACATATTTATTTGTATCATTTTCCTTCCACTTCACAATTATGTGACACTTTGTGTTGCTCTATCACATAAAATCCCAATAAAATACATTTATGTTTTTGGTTGTAACATGACAAAACATGGAAAATGTCAAGGGGTATGAATACTTTTTCAAGACACGGTATAGCTTGCATATGCAAAACTTGAAATGTCCATAAATCAATAATCCTGACTGATGTGCCCCCCAGTGATGTGATTGGAAACTTTGAAAGTGTTCAGCACACTTCATGCAAATCAGGTGCTCTCCAAATGTGTTTTCCAACTCTTTTGCCCCCCCCCCCCCCCAAATACGCTCCAGCGGACTTTTAGACCCAAATGGGTCTAAATGCACTTGTGTTCCAGGATCTGGGAATCTGAAGATCAACCTCCCTTATGGGGGGTCTTTGTCTACATTCATTAGCTCAGGGATAAAAAGGAATCATCATGCAACCCGATTAATAAAATATTCCATGTTTGAACGAAGGTATAAAATATTCCACTCACATATTTCGGTGCCCCGACTGGCACCCAGCAGATTTCAGCGGTGTTCAGTAGATCAATTTTGCGTTCCACCAACCGCAACTTTTGTCCACATAAATGATTTCAATAGCTACGTAACCCCGCCCTAAACGCGTTTCGCCATCATTAAGCTGGGAAACCTATACAATCAGGTTCCTTTTATAGATCGTCCTACACTCAGGGCCAACCTTAATTAACACTTCCATCACCAATGCACAATATACTATTTGGGGGAATTAATATGTTTCTATATTGACACTTTCCAGCAGTACTGAAATTAGAGGGGATTTTGAAGCCGGATGATGAGTGGTCTTCTCCTTCTGTATGCAGAGTGCCATTGGAAGAGTTGTCAGGGATATATGATGGGGGCGATCCACGCCCTCTACCATTCTGAATTTGCTGACATTTTCTTTTGATTTGCTGTCATCAGTTGTTTTTTGGGGCAAGGGGTGGAAAAGGGGTCTGTAGGTAAACACAGCCAGTGTTTAGACTTGTGATTGGTTCACAGTGATCACAAGATCATTTTTAATAACCTTCAATTACAATATGATTTGTGTAGATGCAGCTATATATAGTGTGTGTTTTTTTTTTTTTTTTTTTTTTTTTTTTTTTGTTTTTTTTTTGCTATATTTTTTCCATGAAAGTGGAGTTATCCTTTTTAAAGATGTTTTAAAATGGTTGACACGCCGATCTTATAAGACCGAATCCGACGTTAAAGTGGAACTCAAGCCAAAAGAGGGAGAATGTAGTAAAACGTGAACGTGATCTACTTTGATTCTTTTCCGGTGGAGTTGGGCGAACGGTTCGAGCCGAGCGACAGTTTGTCCCGGACATCACCTGTTTGGCCAACACCAGGATTTGCGGCTGGGCTCGGCGGGATGTTCGCTTGCCGAACGCCCCACAATGCACTGCGTGCTGCACGGTGAATTCTACACCTTGATTGGGAAAAGCTTCCCCCAATCAGGGAACAGTGGATAGCTGGTTGTTAAGGAGCGGGCGAGGAAGCCCACCTCTGCGTCCTTAAGAGCCCTTGCACACTGGGGCGGGGGGCGGCGTCGGCGGTAAAACGCCGCTATTATTAGCGGTGTTTTACCGCCGGTATGCGGCCGCTAGCGGGGCGGTTTTACCTGACCTGCCGGCTGCATGCTTGGATCAGGGATTGGTATGGATTTTGGGGGGGGGGGGTGTCATTTTTTTGTTTTTAAACTTTCATTTAAATGTGTGTATCTCACACCCCCCCCCCACCACACTGCACAGCCAGGAGGTGACACCACCATTCACTCCTGCAGCTTCTTGTGTCCCCGGCCTGCTCTGTAGACTATGAGAGATATAAAGTCTCCCCGCTTTGAAGATCTTTCTCTCTCTTCTATAAAACCCTTACACCTCCCCCCCGAATCTAAAAACATATATTTTGGGGTTGTCAGCGGCGTGCAGAGGCGGATTGGCTTGCGGTGTGTGTGTGTGTGTGTGTGTGTGTGTGTGTGTGTGTGTGTGTGTGTGTGTGTGTACACGGGGTCACCTCCGTCCCGGTATTGTCCCCCCCCCAATATGTGTGTGTACACGGGGTCACCTTTGTCCCGGTATTGTCTCCCCCTCCCCCATACATGTGTGTTTGTGTACACGGGGGGTCAATGAACTGTTCTTGGCAGGGAGGGCGGACGCACATCCTTGGGACTCTGAGGTTTTGCTGATCTGTGCAGTTCAGAAATAGAACACAAAGCAGCCAAAACATCGCGATTTACAACCCAGAGGTGGATTTTTTTTTCAGTGAAGGGTGTTCATTGCACACGATTTTTGATCTAATGTTTTATTATTATTCGTTTTTTGCTTCTATATGGTGCCAACAAAATCCTCAGCTTTTTACTGAGTGAATTGAGCCGTCCTCCTCCGCCTTACCGTCCAATGTCCCAATCCTAGTCCTTTTATAGGGCCACAGGGGCCGCCATCCTATAGAGCCAGGAGGGGACCAGACCGACCTGAACGCTGGACTCCGGGCTCAAATGACTTTTTATTTAACTATATTCCTCAGTAGCCACTAATCCTATAAATCCACGTTATGTGCTTGAAGGGTAACCTATGCACAGAGCAGGGGCTGAGGGAGGGGCCCAGCAGGCTCCACCTACCACAGGCTGTCTGCAGAAAAACTACAGGAGGGGGCGGAGACTAGACCAGTCACCCTGCACAAGGAGAGAGGTGTGGGAGGGGCCCAGAAGGCTCCACCCACTACAGAAAACTACAGGAGGGGGCAGAGATGAGACCAGTCCTCCTGCACAAGGAGAGAGGTGTGGGAGGGGGCGGAGATGAGACCAGTCCTCCTGCACAAAGAGTAGAGCTGTGGGACAGACCCAGCAGGCTCCACCCATTACAGAATACTGCAGGTGGGGTCAGAGACCAGTCTAGTCCCCCTGCACAAGGAGAAAATAGAGCTGTGGGAGGGGCCCAGCAGGCTCCACCCACTACAGAAAACTACAAGGAGGGGTGGAGACAAGACCATTCCCCCTGCACAAGGGGAGAGAGAGGTCTGGGAGGGACCCAGAAGGCTCCACCCACTACCAAACTACAGGAGGGGGCGGAGACAAGCCCAGTCCCCTGCACAAGGAAAGAGCAGAGCTGTGGGAGGGGCTCAGCAGACTCCACCCACACTCCCCCTGCACAAGGAGAGCGAGAGCAGCAGTGAGTGGCGGCTGGTGCTCAATATTTGGGGGGAGGTCAAGGGGATCAACAATGTTACTTTGTATCTCTCCATCTCCCGTCTGATCAATGTTTATAAACAATATTGCAAAATGATTGTCTTCAATAGGCAATTTCTTAAAGATTGATTTTTTTTTTTTTTTTTTTCTTTTTTCTTTTTCTTTTTTTTTTGTCAATACTGCGTTGCATCGTTTGATATTATTAATGAAGATCTGCTTGTTTGCGTACGCAGATCAAAGCCTGTTGGGCCACCTTTAGCCAGGAATGGCTTTGTAGAGATTTTTAGTGCTAACTTTCAGGTTTATATCTATCATTTGGAGTGCTTACCTCGCAGTTTAGGTGTTTTACATTCCGGGAGAATTTACAAGCTCCATGCAGATGGCATTCATGATGGGAAGCGGACTTGAGGTGCCAGCAGTACAAGATCTTCGAGGCGCGGCCCATTGACACAAACGCCCCCATTAGTCATTGCTGTCAGCAGATGCCTTAATCCCGGTCACCCCCCCCCCCCCCCACATTGTTGGTTTGATTGGCGGCTCCCGTTGGCTCTGTGACCTCATACAGCCACAAGGGAGCAAACAGGAAGTCAGAAACCCAGGACATTCATTTATGGTGAAATTTTAAAGACCCAAAATGGTTCCAGATGTGGGAGTAGAGCGAGTTGTGTGTTCTCCAGGCTGGGGGGGGGGGGGGGGGGGTCACATGGGGACAGCCAGATCTCCACAGTGTATCTACCACAACCTGTTATGATGAGCACTTACTGCGTGGAATTTAAAGGGCCAAAACATGGAAACGGCAGCCTGTTTGTGGAGTCAGGGGTATGGATATAACGAGACGAGTACTGAATAAGGCATTAGCTGGGTTTGGTGTGAAGTTCTCAGTGGTGGTGGTACCCCGACACACCGCTCACTCACCAATAATGTCCTCGGAGGGAATATGTGGTCTACCGTTATTTGCTGCTTACATGACCACTGGAAGGAGAAGTGAACCCTGGAAGCTGTATGGAGAGCAGAGGACGGGTCACCGGTATGGTCTGTGGTCTCCCTGCAGCTCATTTTGCATGCAAACGCATTCGTAAGCCACAAAGCCTCGTCACGGCACCCTGATATATCTGTGGTCCTAACACTATAAAATGAGTGTCCCCACAGTGGAGGCACATGCATTCTGATGGATAAATGAGAGCAGGAGAACCGAAGGGCAGCCCATCCCTTCTTAAAGGTACAGGAGCACACCAGACACCCAGCAAATAGCACAATGGCTGCAAAGGTGCTGGTGCGTTGCTGGACCAATACACACACCAAGGTGATCTCCAAAAACTTGCCACCACCCTCATTTATAGCTGGCTATCGCAGTAAGCGGCATTGGAGGGCTACAAACAGATACAAACAAGGCCTGGGCAATACCCAGGAAAAAATTCCAAGCCTACTTGCTGTAGGGAGAACCATCCTGTGATTTGGGTAAATAGGTTGAGTGGGGGGCGTTGAGGATGCAACCAGGTTTCCTTAAGTATGGTCCCAAAAGTGGACTATGCCATTTAAGAACCAGTCATGATTCCTCCTAATGTAGCCTTTCTCTTTTTACTTCGGAGGAACCTCTGAAACAACTTTCCAGGTCTCAAGATAGGAAGAATGTTCCTTACATTGGTGATCAGTGGGAAGAATGTTCCTTACATTGGTGATCAGTGGGAAGAATGTTCCTTACATTGGTGATCAGTGAGAAGAATGCTCCTTACATTGGTGATCAGTGGGAAGAATGTTCCTTACATTGGTGATCAGTGGGAAGAATGTTCCTTACATTGGTGATCAGTGGGAAGAATGTTCCTTACATTGGTGATCAGTGAGAAGAATGTTCCTTACATTGGTGATCAGTGAGAAGAATGTTCCTTACATTGGTGATCAGTGGGAAGAATGTTCCTTACATTGGTGATCAGTGAGAAGAATGTTCCTTACATTGGGGGGTCAGTGAGAAGAATGTCCCTTACATTGGTGATCAGTGAGAAGAATGTCCCTTACATTGGTGATCAGTGAGAAGAATGTTCCTTACATTGGGGGGTCAGTGAGAAGAATGTCCCTTACATTGGTGATCAGTGAGAAGAATGTCCCTTACATTGGTGATCAGTGAGAAGAATGTTCCTTACATTGGTGATCAGTGAGAAGAATGTCCCTTACATTGGTGATCAGTGAGAAGAATGTCCCTTACATTGGTGATCAGTGAGAAGAATGTTCCTTACATTGGTGATCAGTGGGAAGAATGTTCCTTACATTGGTGATCAGTGAGAAGAATGTTCCTTACATTGGTGATCAGTGGGAAGAATGTTCCTTACATTGGGGGGTCAGTGAGAAGAATGTTCCTTACATTGGGGGGTCAGTGAGAAGAATGTCCCTTACATTGGGGGGTCAGTGGGAAGAATGTTCCTTACATTGGGGGGTCAGTGGGAAGAATGTTCCTTACATTGGGGGGTCAGTGGTTACATATCTGAGAGGTGAAATAACTAATTGTTTAAGGAACCCTTAGTAACTTTTGGAGAAACCCTCAGGAATCCTGGAACCCTGGCCCTGGTTGGGAAGTCCTGGCTTAAAGTATTACATAAACCAATCCCTAAAATTTCTGGAGTTGCAGTTTAATTTTTGGTAATATGTTCTACAAACTGAGATCCATAACCCCCCCCCCCTCGTGTGCCGTAACCGGATCATACTCAAATGTTTATTCTCGGTTAATCCTTCTGACCGATTTCTGTTTATCTGCCAGAAATACAAATCGTAAAATCAGAGGTCTGGAAGGAAGATTTCTGCGGCTCGGGCATCTGATCTGCCGGTTGCATTTCCTGTTGTAGTTTTTTTGTAGCGGTGAAATGCGATCTGTTTTCCCGGCACAGCTGCTAGAACAGTCAGGGAGCTCCGGCTATTAATAAATGGGATGGGCGTGTGGAGTAGATTTCCTTCTCCATGTCTCTCAATCGGCATTCTGTGAAATTAGCGGCACACCATGGATGTCCTCGTAGGATGCGTTCATGTCCTGTCCCTCTATGACGCATGGCGTGCGTGGATTGGGTGACTAATGGAAGGAGCTGGGCTGGGTCTAGCATGTCCTTCTACATGGTGATTCAGACTGGGGGGGGGGGGGCGCGGCTCATATGTCAGAATGGACTCCTCGTGTCACAGTGTCTGGGAATGTAAACTGGCTACACGCTGCAATGCTATAGTACCCGCTGTACGGCCGCCATACTGCTGAATCACCGCATTCTAATAAACATCTCCGTGTGTGAAACCCGAGAGCCCCAAACTGAGCCGGCTCTGCCGGATGTCCAATGTGGTTTTGGAAAATGATGTTCTCTGCATTTTAGCTTTTCAGTCTGACCTCCAGGCAGATATAAAACATGCAAATGAAACGAGCGGTGTGAGCACCGAATGTATCTTGGTATCAGCCTCCTGCAGTCCCTATACAGCAGAACTCAGACTGGGGGGGGGTGGAGAAGCAGCACAAGGAGCCAGTCAGTAGTGCAGCAGTGCTCATGTGCCAACAAGGAGCATGCTGATAGAAGGAAAGTGCAGAGCAAGGAACAGGTGAACTCATTCAGAATATTTTATTATAACTCATCGGTCTGCTGCTTCTCCTTTTACTGTCCATTGGTGATCAGTGAGAAGAATGTTCCTTACATTGGTGGTCAGTGAGAAGAATGTTCCTTACATTGGTGATCAGTGAGAAGAATGTTCCTTACATTGGTGATCAGTGGGAAGAATGTTCCTTACATTGGTGGTCAGTGGGAAGAATGTTCCTTACATTGGTGATCAGTGAGAAGAATGCTCCTTACATTGGTGGTCAGTGAGAAGAATGCTCCTTACATTGGTGATCAGTGAGAAGAATGTTCCTTACATTGGTGATCAGTGAGAAGAATGTTCCTTACATTGGTGATCAGTGAGAAGAATGTTCCTTACATTGGTGATCAGTGAGAAGAATGTTCCTTACATTGGTGATCAGTGAGAAGAATGTCCCTTACATTGGTGATCAGTGAGAAGAATGCTCCTTACATTGGTGATCAGTGAGAAGAATGTTCCTTACATTGGTGATCAGTGAGAAGAATGCTCCTTACATTGGTGATCAGTGAGAAGAATGTTCCTTACATTGGTGATCAGTGAGAAGAATGTTCCTTACATTGGTGATCAGTGAGAAGAATGTTCCTTACATTGGTGATCAGTGAGAAGAATGTTCCTTACATTGGTGATCAGTGGGAAGGATGTTCCTTACATTGGTGATCAGTGAGAAGAATGTTCCTTACATTGGTGATCAGTGGGAAGAATGTCCCTTACATTGGTGATCAGTGAGAAGAATGTTCCTTACATTGGTGATCAGTGAGAAGAATGTTCCTTACATTGGTGATCAGTGAGAAGAATGTTCCTTACATTGGTGATCAGTGAGAAGAATGTTCCTTACATTGGTGATCAGTGGGAAGAATGTCCCTTACATTGGTGATCAGTGAGAAGAATGTTCCTTACATTGGTGATCAGTGAGAAGAATGTTCCTTACATTGGTGATCAGTGGGAAGAATGTCCCTTACATTGGTGATCAGTGAGAAGAATGTTCCTTACATTGGTGATCAGTGAGAAGAATGTTCCTTACATTGGTGATCAGTGGGAAGAATGTCCCTTACATTGGTGATCAGTGAGAAGAATGTTCCTTACATTGGTGATCAGTGAGAAGAATGTTCCTTACATTGGTGATCAGTGAGAAGAATGTCCCTTACATTGGTGATCAGTGGGAAGAATGTTCCTTACATTGGTGATCAGTGAGAAGAATGTTCCTTACATTGGTGATCAGTGGGAAGAATGATCCTTACATTGGTGATCAGTGAGAAGAATGTTCCTTACATTGGTGATCACTAGGAAGAATGTTCCTTACATTGGTGATCAGTGAGAAGAATGTCCCTTACATTGGTGATCAGTGAGAATGTTCCTTACATTGGTGATCAGTGGGAAGAATGTTCCTTACATTGGTGATCAGTGAGAAGAATGTCCCTTACATTGGTGATCAGTGAAGAATGTTCCTTACATTGGTGATCAGTGAGAAGAATGTTCCTTACATTGGTGATCAGTAGGAAGAATGTTCCTTACATTGGTGATCAGTGAGAAGAATGTTCCTTACATTGGTGATCAGTGGGAAGAATGTTCCTTACATTGGTGATCAGTGAGAAGATTCTACCCCCTCACCGTCCTTACGGATGGCTAAAAAAGATCATTGGTGTCAGAAGTTACTCATCTGAGGGGCAGTAATTGCTTATTGCTCAAGCTTCCAGCAATCGCTGTAGGAACCCTGACTAAGAAACGCTGGTTTAGGGCCTATATCCAAGTGCTGCATTTCATCTCCATTGCCTCCAGCTAGAAGAAGCTAAATTGCATCTTCTGGAAGAGAGGCTATACTGTACAATGGGGTCAGGGTTAAAGAATGTGTTTTTTTTGTTTTTTTGTTTTTTTTAGATACAGCAGCCAATGGGGTGGGGGTGTTGGCTGCCAATAGAGATCATGATGTAGAGTATTGGGTACTCAAGTGAACCTCAGGTGACCTTGACTCATATCTTGGCCTCGTATGTTCAAAGCTTACATTCTTCCCCGGTCCCCCACAGGATCCTCTTCTTCCAATCTATCCGAAACTGGCTAGAGATGAACTTTAATATTGGCCATCTTGGCAGGTGCAAAGTGTGCATTCCTAGTGACCATCTCTTCTTGAGGATCTTTAGGCATGTCTCTAATTCAGGATTAAAAAATAGTTTGTGGATTGTCCAATATCCTGTCTGGTGGGAGGCCAGCAAAACATCTGTTAGTGCTTTTCTTCTGGAAGCGGGAGAGCTGCAAACACAACATAAAGCGATGGTGTTATTGAGCTGTTGTGTAGGTTGGATGAGAAGAGGGAAGGGTTTACAATCCTGAGTACACAGCAAAACTCAATGAGATCAAAGTCAACCGTTGGCCTTGATCCAGAGCTGCAAATGTTCTCTTCTACTGGTCAGCTACAAAGTTTTTTGATTCTTTTGATAACCGTGGAGTTACAAAGAATATTTGATGTTCTAAAATAACTAACCGCAGCGAGAGTATAAATATGTACATTGGAGTCTAGACAAATGTCAGGAGTGACTTAAAAAGTAAATTTTTCATGGTGGATTCAATTTTGGTGATATTTGCTGCAAACAGGTTTCCTGGCACTTCATGTGTGTTGGCTCCTAGAATTACGTGATTTAAACTCTTCATAGTGGCCTTCTGCAGCTGTAGCCTAGGCTCTTTAAAGTTGATGTGTTGAGCCTTTAGGAGATGGTCTTCTGCTCGCCCTGCTGTAAGTTGATGATCTCTGATCTGCTGGGAACTTCCTGTTAGCAAGTCTGGCCGTTCACCTCTGACCTCTCATTAATACTCACAGATGTGCCCCATCTGGATGTTTTGGGCTGTTTGCACCATTCTCTATAAATTCCAAAGACCATAGTGTGAGAACATCCAAAGAAGTCCACCTGCAATCGCCATGCCTGGCTCAAAAATTTTTATATCATGGTGGAAGTTGCATGGATTCGGCTTTCTCACCACTAACATTTGCCCAGCTGGACCCCCTTACTATGTCTGTGTGTGCTCAGTCACATGATTTATTGGGTGGCCATTTGTGTAAACATGCAGATGTATTCGATCACTAGGCCCATGACTAGACTGTAAAATCGGCTCTGCTTCCTAAGAGGTAGGCAGGTGCGGGAAGTCAAGTGGTTAGAGTGCATCTCATGCTGAGATTTATAGATCAAACGCAGAACGTATCCCAATATCCTGTCATTTAGTACTACAATACGGTACGGCTGCTTGTGAGCGCCTCCTAGAGCACAGACAATACAGAGTAGGCCAGTTCTAAAGCTGCTGATAATATTGGACGGTTCTCTGGTATGCATCTTTTTTTTATAGAGCTCTTTTAAAAGTCAACAACTTGTACATTTAAAAATTTGTTTTTGGCATCTCTTGTATTGTTGGAGTACAAAATGTTATGATCCAATCTCCTCCATGGTGAATGCTCCATAACTGTGTTTCTTGCTTGTTTTTTAGTACCATATAAACAAACTCTCCATGATGGCTTCAGAGATCCATTACAACAACAGCGATAAGGAAGTCGATGAGGTTGATGCAGCGCTGTCCGACCTGGAGATCACTCTGGAAGGAGGAAAGACTTCCACCATCTTGGTAAGCCGTTCGTCTACATTTTGACCTCCTGTATGTGTGGACCTAAGTGACAGAAAGGTCTTCACCCCAGTGAGCGAATTCTAAGTGAATTTGTGAATTAGGGCCGCCTGAGCTCTCAAGATGCTTGCAGAACAATGAGTGAGGGGATGCTACACCAGAATATGGTCGTATCATGGGCACCAACACTAGTCCGCTTACGTAGGCTATGGATCTCCTTGTTCTTACATTCACGTGCCTGGCCATGAAGGTTTCCAGACTCTCGTAGAGGGGCACCATTGGTGGGGGGTGAGTGGCAGTGTATCCTTCTCTCCCGACCAGGCTCTTCCCTCTACTCCATTTCTTTCTACCCATTTTTATTTGCTTTTTTCTTCTCCCCCCCCCCCCCCCCCCATTTCCTTTTTCTTTCTATGGTCAAGCTATTACTGTCCGAGGCTGAGGTTACCTATTTCTGATCTCTCTATTTGTGAGACCCTCTTCCCTTAGTTTCTGGGTTTCTTCCTGCCCCCTCACTCTCGTTTCAAGACTTTCGCTCAACACACTTTTTTTTTTCATGGTTATGAACTGTTTTTGACTTTCTCGATTGGCTTTTGAAATCCTGGCCATAGAGATAAAGCGCCCATCCCTGTTGAGGTCTTTGAAAACCACTGAACTTCACATGCTTTCATTATGAGAAGTGATGTGTTTGGAAATGGATGTTACTGATGATTGTGGTTTCTGCCCCTATGTATACTTTCAGGCCTTGGCCAAGTATCCGCACCCTTTTAGTGAGCGAGGGGATGTTTGCAATGCCAGGACACACCAAAATCCTCACCAATGCTACCAGCCACCTTGCACTGCTAACTTCTTGCAGTTCAGATCCAACTTGATGATGACAGCCAATTCTGACGCCTACATCAGGAAATCCGTTCCCTTGGGGGCTATGAACCCAATTACGCAGCATGCAAAGTATGTGAATAGTCAAGAATTTTAACCCTAGCTGCTGGGGAAAGCTCTAATCCTGTCTGCACCCCATTGGGGAGATTTCCCTTCACTGACTGCCTTTTGAAACCCGACAGGAAGTCTCTCCAAAGTGAGGGGAAAATCCCCTCTTAGGCCGACCATAGACAGAGTAAATTGCTTTCCTGCAACTACGGATTACAGAAAAGAAATTAGCTGGATTCCATTATCAACACAGGTCTGTTGTCGGGAATTCCTTCTGAGGAGCCATTATGTTCTCCCTGCGGGGGTGCGGTGGAAGCCATCCCCACTGGGAGAACACAGTGATTATTGCTAGCGCCCATAATAATTGCATGTAAAATCCGCCAGGCTGGTTGTACACAAGTTGTTTGAACGATCAACTTTAGTACATACAGCCTGACCATACACCGTTCCTGCTGAACCAGCCGAGATTCAAACGGTCTATGGCCAGCTTAAGTTGTTACCAGAACAGGCGTCCCCATTGGAAGATTTCCCTTCATCTCATGTCCCATTGACTGACTGTAAAATTTTGGCTTGGGTGAAGATTTGCGGAACAGGCAGCGAGTGAGTATTTTTGTGACCTGTTCATTTCTTTGCAAAGACCCAGCAGAGACGATTACTGTGCATGGCATGCGACCTTCTACTGATACGTAATAATTCTTCTTTGTCTGAACAATCCATCATCTCTTCCCATGTATAACGGTAGGTTGTCTTCTATACAGGGTGACATCACCTCCATACCGGAACTCACAGACAACCTAAAAATATTTAAGTAAGTACAAATATCTCCCGTGTCACCTCCCGGCTTTATAAGTTCTCATATACGGTGCTCAGAAATGCAAGGACTTGGATTCACGTTTTTCTGCTTCACCCTCATAAATTGGTTTCAGCTTTGGTGGGGGGAGGGGTAATTAATGAGGGAATCCTATTTTAGTATTTAAACTGTCTCTGCACAGCTTCTTTAATTCACCTTTTTACCATTTTAGAAGCCCTTCTAGATAATTCATGGGTCTTGAGGAACCCCTACTAATACATATGTACAGTTCATGCAGGGGTGTAAATAAGGGAAAAATAAGGTCCACCTTTCCGCAGAGCATCCATGGCTCTGCAGCTAGCACTGTCTGTGGTGGCAAAACTTTTTTTTTTTTTTTAAATTCTGTCTGTGTTGTGGAGATTTTCCTGCCCTTCCTGTCCTGAAGACGCCACAAAAAGGAGGGAAACCCCTTCGGTTTGTCACCAAAAAAGGGTGTCCCCATTGGGTGGTTTCCCCCTCTACCCCCTGTTCCGATGATACGGCTTTTCCCATCA
The DNA here is from genome assembly GCA_037952835.1 of Lithobates septentrionalis. Lineage (NCBI taxonomy): Eukaryota > Metazoa > Chordata > Amphibia > Anura > Ranidae > Lithobates > Lithobates septentrionalis. The sequence goes on along the minus strand of JBBDGP010005770.1, from coordinate 20,098 downwards.
TGGTGGTCACTGAGAGATATATTATATATTATGAATTTCCCCAGCGTGGACACAGACCCTAATCCCAATCTGTAGAAAGCATTAACGCCTCCACACCAAAGATTATAGAGTCTGGAAAAGGTTATTTTTAATGAAATAAAAGGTAGAAAATGAGAGCTGACTTCTTTGGGGGGACTCAACCACCCACACCTGCTATCAGGGATTATATAGGATGTAACCTATGGACTCGAAACGCGTAGGATGGCTACCAATGATTTTGTTAAAATTTTCTGGCCTTTATGATCCTTGGTCGGGTGCTGCTCCTGCTCTCTACAAATGTCACTGGACCCCCTCCCCCCCCCCCCCCTCTGGTAGGGTTTATGGAGCATCCTCCCAAAAGTGAGTAAGATATTAATCAATAAATGGCCCATTTACAACATTGCATGTCAAAAATGAAGATCCTATACATGTATAGATATAAAAGCCTTACATATGGGGGGGGGGGAGGGGGGTATTCCTTCCCCAATCCGGCTAAAACTTAGAGGCAAAAAATGTGTCTATATATACTTTATAAAGTAAAGGGGTGACGGGACGTTTCTTGTAACGTGTGTTCTGTATCGCAGACCGAAGAAGCTGACACTGAAGGGCTACAAGCAGTACTGGTGCACATTTAAAGACACGTCAATATCTTGTTACAAGAGTAAAGAAGAAGCCAATGGGATGCCGGCTCACCAGATGAACCTGAGGGGTAAGACAGGTCCTCTTCATGGGGGTTATAGTTGGTTGGTTGTCCCATTTCTGAGGGTTAAGATCATCCTGTGTATGGACATGTACACGTCTAATGAAATCCTCTCCATGCAGTCTAATGGGTCACCCCACCCGAAACTGTCATTTCCGTTTTTGGTAGATTCTGGAAAGAGCAATATCCTCACAGTGTTTATATGTGGGGGAGCCGGGGGTGAAAATTTCGGTGCTGGAGGTCCCAAATCTCTACACGATCCTCAATCTACAAGGGAGTCTCGCTCTTCTTCTTGCTGGATTTTCAGTGGGCTTTACATCGTGCAGAGTGCAAGAAGAGATGTGGAAGATAACCTTTTGGTGGCCGGAGAAGTGAGACTCCATTTTTGGCGTGGATAGGTTTAAGAGCAAGACCCTGCAGCTTGAGATCCAAAAAAATGAGGACACAGTGAGTGGGATCACCCATGAGGTGCTGCCTGTCACCAAAAATTTCACTTTTGGGTGGAATTGAATCATTTTGGGGTCCATTTACATTTTTGCAGTGCTTTAAAGAGAAAATCCACCCTTACTATCAAAAGTTAAAAAAATTAAATCTTAAAATGAGTCCCTGTATAAAAAGGTAAAAAAAAACCATACATGCTCGTTAATGGAGTCCAGGGTTGTCTTGCTTGTAGAGATGTTCTCCCTACAATGCTCCTTTCCGGCATCCATCACCTTGAATTCATTTCTGGTGCATCCGCAGACACACTGCGGGGATCTGAGCCAGGTTTATGGGACTTGGGAGAATCCTGCAGTGTGTTTGTGAGTGACATAGAAATCCCAGGAGGCAGTTCAAAGGACCATGCACATGCACAGAAATGCGTCAAAGGATCCTAGAATGACCCACAGCGTTCCAGGGCATGCACAGGGTCCAGGTACTTCATTCTCACCTATGCCAAAATGACAGACCTAAACTTCAGTCACCGGTTGGGCATATCGGTGTTTGGGCTGTGCTGTGATCTATGGTGGCTGGTTGGATGTTGGATGGTTGGATGACCTACTAATGGCTAAAGCCAATGGACACTACTCTATACTACTTCTCCTGGATCTCTCTGCTGCCTTTGACACAGTGGACCATCCTCTCCTCCTCAAAAAACTCCACTCCTTTGGTCTCCGTGACTGTACTCTTCGCTGGTTCTCATCCTACCTATCCCACCGCTCCTTCAGTGTCACTTACAACTCTACTTCCTCCTCTCCTCTTCCTTTTTCCGTTGGGGTCCCCCAAGGTTCTGTTCTCGGACCTCTCCTTTTCTCAATCTACACCACCTCCTTGGGTCAGTTGATTGCCTCCCACGGCTTTAAATATCATCTCTACGCTGATGACACCCAAATCTATCTCTCCACCCCCCAGCTCTCTCTATCTGTCTCCTCACGCATTACCAACTTACTAGCAGACATATCAGCCTGGATGTCACATCACTTTCTCAAACTCAACCTATCCAAAACCGAGCTCATGATATTTCCTCCCTCAGGTGCCACTTCCCCTGATCTACCTGTCAAGATCAACGGCTCAACTATCAACCCATCTCCCCACGCCAAGGTCCTAGGTGTAATCCTGGACTCTGAACTAACCTTCCGGCCCCACATCCTATCACTATCCAAAGCTTGCCGCCTCAATCTTCGCAACATCTCCAAGATACGCCCCTTCCTAACCAATGACACCACAAAGCTTCTAATCCACTCCCTGGTCATCTCCCGCCTCGACTACTGCAACTCCCTCCTCATTGGTTTACCTCTAAATAGGCTATCCCCACTTCAGTCCATCATGAACGCTGCGGCCAGGCTCATCCACCACACAAACCGATCAGCGTCTGCTACACCCCTCTGCCAATCCCTCCATTGGCTGCCACTCAGTCACCGAATCAAATTCAAGATACTAACTATAACTTACAAAGCCATCCACAACCTGGCCCCCAGCTACATCTCTAACCTAGTCACAAAATACCAACCTAATCGTTCTCTTCGCTCCTCCCAAGACCTCCTGCTCTCTAACTCCCTTGTCACCTCATCCCATGCTCGCCTCCAGGACTTCTCCAGAGCCTCCCCCATCCTCTGGAATGCTCTACCCCAATCCGTCCGATTTTCTCCTACTTTATCCACTTTCAGACGATCCCTGAAAACTCATCTCTTCAGAGAAGCCTATCTGGCCCCCACCTAACAACTGTACACTTATCTTCTCCATCAGCACATCACCCACAGTTATTACCTCTTGTATCTCTTGACCTTCCCTCTTAGATTGTAAGCTCTAAGGAGCAGGGCCCTCTGATTCCTACTGTATCAAATTGTATTGTATTTGTACTGTCTACCCTCAAGTTGTAAAGCGCTACGTAAACTGTTGGCGCTATATAAATACTGTATAATAATAATAATAATAATAATATCGGTGTTTGGGCTGTGCTGTGATCTATGGTGGCTGGTTGGATGTATCGGTGTGTGGTGGGCTGTGATGTATGGTGGCCGGTTGGATGTATCGGTGTGTGGTGGGCTGTGCTGTGATCTGCAGTGGTCGGTTGGATGTATCGGTGTGTGGTGGGCTGTGCTGTGATCTGCGGTGGCTGGTTGGATGTATCGGTGTGTGTGGTGGGCTATGCTGTGATCTATGGAGGCTGGTTGGATGTATCGGTGTGTGGTGGGCTGTGCTGTGATCTGCGGTGGCTGGTTGGATGTATCGGTGTGTGGTGGGCTGTGCAGTGATCTATGGAGGCTGGTTGGATATATCGGTGTGTGTGGTGGGCTGTGCTGTGATCTGCGGTGGCTGGTTGGATGTATCGGTGTGTGTGGTGGGCTGTGCTGTGATCTGCGGTGGCTGGTTGGATGTATCGGTGTGTGTGGTGGGCTGTGCTGTGATCTGCGGTGGCTGGTTGGATGTATCGGTGTGTGGTGGGCTGTGCTGTGATCTGCGGTGGCTGGTTGGATGTATCGGTGTGTGGTGGGCTGTGCTGTGATTTATGGTGGCTGGTTGGATGTATCGGTGTGTGTGGTGGGCTGTGCTGTGATCTGCGGTGGCCGGTTGGATGTATCGGTGTGTGGTGGGCTGTGTAGTGATCTATGAAGGCTGGTTGGATATATCGGTGTGTGTGGTGGGCTGTGCTGTGATCTGCGGTGGCTGGTTGGATGTATCGGTGTGTGTGGTGGGCTGTGCTGTGATCTGCGGTGGCCGGTTGGATGTATCGGTGTGTGGTGGGCTGTGCTGTGATCTGCGGTGGCTGGTTGGATGTATCGGTGTGTGTGGTGGGCTATGCTGTGATCTATGGAGGCTGGTTGGATGTATCGGTGTGTGGTGGGCTGTGCTGTGATTTGCGGTGGCTGGTTGGATATATCGGTGTGTGGTGGGCTGTGCTGTGATCTGCGGTGGCTGGTTGGATGTATCGGTGTGTGGTGGGCTGTGCAGTGATCTATGGAGGCTGGTTGGATGTATCGGTGTGTGGTGGGCTGTGCTGTGATTTGCGGTGGCTGGTTGGATATATCGGTGTGTATGGTGGGCTGTGCTGTGATTTGCGGTGGGTGGTTGGATGTATCGGTGTGTGGTGGGCTATGCTGTGATCTGCGGTGGCTGGTTGGATGTATCGGTGTGTGGTGGGCTGTGCTGTGATCTGCGGTGGCTGGTTGGATGTATCGGTGTGTGTGGTGGGCTGTGCTGTGATCTATGTTGGGTGTATCGGTGTGTGGTGGGCTGTGCTGTGATCTATGGAGGCTGGTTGGATATATCGGTGTGTGTGGTGGGCTGTGCTGTGATCTGCGGTGGCCGGTTGGGTGTATCGGTGTGTGGTGGGCTGTGCTGTGATCTATGGAGGCTGGTTGGGTGTATCGGTGTGTGGTGGGCTGTGCTGTGATTTATGGAGGCTGGTTGGATATATCGCTATGTGTGGTGGGCTGTGCAGTGATCTATGGAGGCTGGTTGGATATATCGGTGTGTGGTGGGCTGTGCTTTGATCTGCAGTGGCCGGTTGGATGTATCGGTGTGTGGTGGGCTGTGATCTATGGTGACTGGTTGGATGTATCGGTGTGTGGTGTGCTGTGATCTGCGGTGGCCGGTTGGATGTATCAGTGTGTGGTGTGCTGTGATCTGCGGTGGCCGGTTGGATGTATCGGTGTGTGGTGGGCTGTGATTTATGGTGGCTGGTTGGATGTATTGGTGTGTGGTGGGCTGTGCTGTGATCTGCGGTGGCTGGTTGGATATATCGGTGTGTGGTGGGCTGTGCTGTGATCTGCGGTGGCTGGTTGGATGTATCGGTGTGTGGTGGGCTGTGCTGTGATCTGCGGTGGCCAGTTGGATGTATTGGTGTGTGGTGGGCTGTGCTGTAATCTGCAGTGGCCGGTTGGATATATAGGTGTGTGGTGCGCTGTGCTGTGATCTGCGGTGGCTGGTTGGATGTATCGGTGTGTGGTGGGCTGTGTAGTGATCTATGAAGGCTGGTTGGATATATCAGTGTGTGTGGTGGGCTGTGCTGTGATCTGCAGTGGCTGGTTGGATGTATAGGTGTGTGGTGGGCTGTGCTGTGATTTATGGTGGCTGGTTGGATATCGGTGTGTGTGGTGGGCTGTGCTGTGATCTATGGTGGCCGGTTGGATGTATCGGTGTGTGGTGGGCTGTGATCTATGGTGGCTGGTTGGATGTATTGGGGTGTGGTGGGCTGTGATGTGATCTATGAAGGCTGGTTGGATGTATCGGTGTGTGGTGGGCGGTGCTGTGATCTATGAAGGCTGGTTGGATATATCGGTGTGTGTGGTGGGCTGTGCTGTGATCTGCGGTGGCCGGTTGGATGTATCGGTGTGTGTGTGGTGGGCTGTGCTGTGATCTATGGTGGCTGGTTGGATGTATCGGTGTGTGGTGGGCTGTGCAGTGATCTGCGGTGGCCGGTTGGATGTATCGGTGTGTGGTGGGCTGTGCTGTGATCTGCGGTGGCTGGTTGGATGTATCGGTGTGTGGTGGGCTGTGTAGTGATCTATGAAGGCTGGTTGGATATATCGGTGTGTGTAGTGGGCTGTGCTGTGATCTGCGGTGGCTGGTTGGATGTATCGGTGTGTGTGGTGGGCTGTGCTGTGATCTGCGGTGGCCGGTTGGATGTATCGGTGTGTGGTGGGCTGTGCTGTGATCTGCGGTGGCTGGTTGGATGTATCGGTGTGTGGTGGGCTGTGCAGTGATCTATGGAGGCTGGTTGGATATATCGGTGTGTGTGGTGGGCTGTGCTGTGATCTGCGGTGGCTGGTTGGATGTATCGGTGTGTGTGGTGGGCTGTGCTGTGATCTGCGGTGGCCGGTTGGATGTATCGGTGTGTGTGTGGTGGGCTGTGCTGTGATCTATGGTGGCTGGTTGGATGTATCGGTGTGTGGTGGGCTGTGCTGTGATCTGCGGTGGCTGGTTGGATGTATCGGTGTGTGTGGTGGGCTGTGCTGTGATCTATGGTGGCTGGTTGGATGTATCGGTGTGTGGGGGGCTGTGCTGTGATCTGCGATGGCTGGTTGGATGTATCGGTGTGTGGTGGGCTGTGCTGTGATCTGCGGTGGCTGGTTGGATGTATCGGTGTGTGGTGGGCTGTGCTGTGATCTGCGGTGGCCGGTTGGATATATCGGTGTGTGTGTGGTGGGCTGTGCTGTGATCTATGGTGGCTGGTTGGATGTATCGGTGTGTGGTGGGCTGTGCAGTGATCTGCGGTGGCCGGTTGGATGTATCGGTGTGTGGTGGGCTGTGCTGTGATCTGCGGTGGCTGGTTGGATGTATCGGTGTGTGGTGGGCTGTGCTGTGATTTATGGTGGCTGGTTGGATGTATCGGTGTGTGTGGTGGGCTGTGCTGTGATCTGCGGTGGCCGGTTGGATGTATCGATGTATCGGTGTGTGGTGGGCTGTGCTGTGATCTGCGGTGGCTGGTTGGATGTATTGGTGTGTGTGGTGGGCTGTGCTGTGATCTATGGTGGCTGGTTGGATATATCGGTGTGTGGTGGGCTGTGCTGTGATTTGCGGTGGCTGGTTGGATATATCGGTGTGTGGTGGGCTGTGCTGTGATCTGCAGTGGCTGGTTGGATATATCGGTGTGTGTGGTGGGCTGTGCTGTGATCTGCGGTGGCCGGTTGGATTTATCGGTGTGTGGTGGGCTGTGTAGTGATCTATGAAGGCTGGTTGGATATATCGGTGTGTGTAGTGGGCTGTGCTGTGATCTGCGGTGGCTGGTTGGATGTATCGGTGTGTGTGGTGGGCTGTGCTGTGATCTGCGGTGGCCGGTTGGATGTATCGGTGTGTGGTGGGCTGTGCTGTGATCTGCGGTGGCTGGTTGGATGTATCGGTGTGTGTGGTGGGCTGTGCTGTGATCTATGGTGGCTGGTTGGATGTATTGGTGTGTGGTGGGCTGTGCTGTGATCTGCGGTGGCTGGTTGGATGTATCGGTGTGTGGTGGGCTGTGCTGTGATCTGCGGTGGCTGGTTGGATGTATCGGTGTGTGGTGGGCTGTGCTGTGATCTGCGGTGGCCGGTTGGATATATCGGTGTGTGTGTGGTGGGCTGTGCTGTGATCTATGGTGGCTGGTTGGATGTATCGGTGTGTGGTGGGCTGTGCAGTGATCTGCGGTGGCCGGTTGGATGTATCGGTGTGTGGTGGGCTGTGCTGTGATCTGCGGTGGCTGGTTGGATATATCGGTGTGTATGGTGGGCTGTGCTGTGATCTGCGGTGGCTGGTTGGATGTATCGGTGTGTGGTGGGCTGTGCTGTGATCTGCGGTGGCCGGTTGGATATATCGGTGTGTGTGTGTGGTGGGCTGTGCTGTGATCTATGGTGGCTGGTTGGATGTATCGGTGTGTGGTGGGCTGTGCAGTGATCTGCGGTGGCCGGTTGGATGTATCGGTGTGTGGTGGGCTGTGCTGTGATCTGCGGTGGCTGGTTGGATGTATCGGTGTGGTGGGCTGTGCTGTGATCTGCGGTGGCTGGTTGGATGTATCGGTGTGTGGTGGGCTGTGCTGTGATCTATGGAGGCTGGTTGGATGTATCGGTGTGTGGTGGGCTATGCTGTGATCTGCAGTGGCCGGTTGGATATATCGGTGTGTGTGGTGGGCTGTGCTGTGATCTGCGGTGGCTGGTTGGATGTATCGGTGTGTGGTGGGCTGTGCTGTGATCTGCGGTGGCTGGTTGGATGTATCGGTGTGTGTGGTGGGCTGTGCTGTGATCTATGGAGGCTGGTTGGATATATCGGTGTGTGTGGTGGACTGTGCTGTGATCTGCGATGGCTGGTTGGATGTATCGGTGTGTGTGGTGGGCTGTGCTGTGATCTGCGGTGGCCGGTTGGATGTATCGGTGTGTGGTGGGCTGTGCTGTGATCTGCGGTGGCTGGTTGGATGTATCGGTGTGTGTGGTGGGCTGTGCTGTGATCTATGGTGGCTGGTTGGATGTATCGGTGTGTGGTGGGCTATGCTGTGATCTGCGGTGGCTGGTTGGATGTATCGGTGTGTGGTGGGCTGTGCTGTGATCTGCGGTGGCTGGTTGGATGTATCGGTGTGTGGTGGGCTGTGCTGTGATCTGCGGTGGCTGGTTGGATGTATCGGTGTGTGGTGGGCTGTGCTGTGATCTGCGGTGGCTGGTTGGATGTATCGGTGTGTGGTGGGCTGTGCTGTGATCTGCGGTGGCTGGTTGGATGTATCGGTGTGTGGTGGGCTGTGCTGTGATCTGCGGTGGCTGGTTGGATATATCGGTGTGTGGTGGGCTGTGCTGTGATCTGCAGTGGCTGGTTGGATATATCGGTGTGTGTGGTGGGCTGTGCTGTGATCTGCGGTGGCCGGTTGGATGTATCGGTGTGTGGTGGGCTGTGTAGTGATCTATGAAGGCTGGTTGGATGTATCGGTGTGTGTAGTGGGCTGTGCTGTGATCTGCGGTGGCTGGTTGGATGTATCGGTGTGTGTGGTGGGCTGTGCTGTGATCTGCGGTGGCCGGTTGGATGTATCGGTGTGTGGTGGGCTGTGCTGTGATCTGCGGTGGCTGGTTGGATGTATCGGTGTGTGGTGGGCTGTGCTGTGATCTGCGGTGGCTGGTTGGATGTATCGGTGTGTGGTGGGCTGTGCTGTGATCTGCGGTGGCTGGTTGGATGTATCGGTGTGTGGTGGGCTGTGCTGTGATCTGCGGTGGCTGGTTGGATGTATCGGTGTGTGGTGGGCTGTGCTGTGATCTGCGGTGGCTGGTTGGATATATCGGTGTGTGGTGGGCTGTGCTGTGATCTGCAGTGGCTGGTTGGATATATCGGTGTGTGTGGTGGGCTGTGCTGTGATCTGCGGTGGCCGGTTGGATGTATCGGTGTGTGGTGGGCTGTGTAGTGATCTATGAAGGCTGGTTGGATGTATCGGTGTGTGTAGTGGGCTGTGCTGTGATCTGCGGTGGCTGGTTGGATGTATCGGTGTGTGTGGTGGGCTGTGCTGTGATCTGCGGTGGCCGGTTGGATGTATCGGTGTGTGGTGGGCTGTGCTGTGATCTGCGGTGGCTGGTTGGATGTATCGGTGTGTGGTGGGCTGTGATTTATGGAGGCTGGTTGGGTGTATCGGTGTGTGGTGGGCTGTGATTTATGGAGGCTGGTTGGATGTATCGGTGTGTGTGGTGGGCTGTGCTGTGATCTGCGGTGGCCGGTTGGATGTATCGGTGTGTGGTGGGCTGTGCTGTGATCTGCGGTGGCTGGTTGGATGTATCGGTGTGTGGTGGGCTGTGCTGTGATCTATGAAGGCTGGTTGGATGTATCGGTGTTTGGTGGGCTGTGCTGTGATCTGCGGTGGCTGGTTGGATATATCGGTGTGTGGTGGGCTGTGCTGTGATCTGCGGTGGCCGGTTGGATGTATCGGTGTGTGGTGGGCTGTGCTGTGATCTGCGGTGGCTGGTTGGATGTATCGGTGTTTGGTGGGCTGTGCTGTGATCTGCGGTGGCCGGTTGGATGTATCGGTGTGTGGTGGGCTGTGCTGTGATCTGCGGTGGCCGGTTGGATGTATCAGTGTGTGGTGTGCTGTGATCTGCGGTGGCCGGTTGGATGTATCGGTGTGTGGTGGGCTGTGATTTATGGTGGCTGGTTGGATGTATTGGGGTGTGGTGGGCTGTGCTGTGATCTGCGGTGGCCAGTTGGATGTATTGGTGTGTGGTGGGCTGTGCTGTAATCTGCGGTGGCCGGTTGGATATATAGGTGTGTGGTGGGCTGTGCTGTGATCTGCGGTGGCTGGTTGGATATATCGGTGTGTGGTGGGCTGTGCTGTGATCTGCGGTGGCCGGTTGGATATATAGGTGTGTGGTGGGCTGTGCTGTGATCTGCGGTGGCCGGTTGGATATATAGGTGTGTGGTGGGCTGTGCTGTGATCTGCGGTGGCCAGTTGGATGTATTGGTGTGTGGTGGGCTGTGCTGTGATCTATGGTGGCTGGTTGGATGTATCGGTGTGTGTGTGTGGTGGGCTGTGCTGTGATCTATGGTGGCTGGTTGGATGTATCGGTGTGTGTGATGGGCTGTGCTGTGATCTGCGGTGGCTGGTTGCAGTCAGTGTGTAGGTGACAGGTTCTCATTATGTGATACGTGATCCATCTGTTGGCCGGGCTTCAGCAGCGGTGGTGGCTCCAGGCATCTGTTTAGCGGTGCAGTAAACACGCTGGATGCCAGGTGATGAGATCAGAGCGCAGTCATGGCAGACGGAGCCAGAAATGCCTTTTTGGGAAGACTGACCTGCTCTGCGGATGAAGAAATGCCTCAACGCTGGAGTCATCCGAACGTAGGTTCACCGTGAGACGGGATCTTATTAATTTCAGATATTTATAGAACAAATATTTATAGAACACCGAAGGTACATTCAAATTAGTCCGGGGACTCAGAAGCTTACAATCTAATGTCCCTTCCTCACATACTAGGGCCAATTTAGACAGGAGCCACTTGCCCTCCCAGCATGTGTTTGGAGTGTAGGAGGCCTCGTACAAGCACTGGGAGAACATGCAAACTCCTTGCAGATGGTGTCCTGACCAGAATTGGAACCAAAGGTGGGCAGGATTTTCATGCAGAGCAGGTGAAGGGTGCCACGTGAAGAGCAGCGCTATCTTCCCCACACGCATGCTCCAGATCGGTGTCTGGCAACCAGCGGCCCATAGCTTCATGTCTGCTCTGAGCTACTGTTGTCGCCTCATTCACCCAACACTCACACCCCATCCACCCGCAGCCAACGCAAAAAGCACACCAAGTGTGTGCAACCACCTAACCGCTGTTTTGGGCCACGCAAACATTGTTACTGTGGGGGGGGGGGGGGTGAAGGTATTTCAAAAAAGACTTGACTTAGTAGTTGGTGGAAAAACCCTTGTTGGCAATCAGAGGTCAGACGTTTCTTGTAGTTGGCCTCCAGGTTTGCTCACATCTCAGGAGGGATTTTTTCCTCTTTGCAGATCCTCTCCAAGTCCTTAAGGTTTCCAGGCTGACGTTTGGTAGCTCGAACCTTCAGCTCCCTCCACATATTTTCTATGGGATTAAGGTCTGGAGACCAGCTAGGCCACTCCAGGACCTTCATGTGCTTCTTCTTGAGCCCCTCCTTTGTTGCCTTGGCCGTGTGTTTTGGGTCATTGTCATGCTGGAAGACCCATCCATGACCCATATTTAGTGTTCTGGCTGAGGGAAGGAGGTTCTCACCCAAGATTTGATGGTACATGGCCCCGTCCATTGTCCCTTTGATGCGGTGAAGTTGTCCTGTCCCCTTAGTAGAAAAACGCCCCCAAAGCATAATGTTTCCACCTCCATGTATGATGGTGGGGGATGGTGTTCTTGGGGTCATAGGACCTCCATGTATGATGGTGGGGGATGGTGTTCTTGGGGTCATAGGACCTCCATGTATGATGGTGGGGGATGGTGTTCTTGGGGTCATAGGACCTCCATGTATGATGGTGGGGGGATGGTGTTCTTGGGGTCATAGGACCTCCATGTAGGACGGTGGGGGATGGTGTTCTTGGGGTCATAGGACCTCCATGTATGACGGTGGGGGATGGGGTTCTTGGGGTCATAGGACCTCCATGTATGATGGTGGGGGATGGTGTTCTTGGGGTCATAGGACCTCCATGTATGATGGTGGGGGATGGTGTTCTTGGGGTCATAGGCAGCATTCCTCCTCCTCCAAACACGATGAGTTGAGTTGATACCAAAGATCTCGATTTTGGTTTCCTCTGACCACAACACTTTCCCCCAGTTCTCCTCGGAATCATTCGATGTTCATTAGTGATCTTCAGACGGACCTGTACATGTGATTTCCTGAGCAGGGGGACCTTGCGGGGGCTGCAGGATTTCGGTCCATCACGGTGTAGTGTGTTACCGATTGTTTTCTTGGTGACTATGGTCCCAGCTGAGATCATTGACAAGATTCTCCCGTGTAGTTCTGGGCTGATTCCTCACCGTTCTCATGATCATTGAACCTCCACGAGGTGAGATCTTCCATGGAGCCCCAGACCGAGGGAGATCGATCGTTATTTTGTGTTTCTTCCATTTGTGAATAATCCCCCCAACTGTTGTCACCCTCTCACCAAGCTGCTTGGCGATGGTCTTGTAGCCCATTCCAGCCTTGTGTAGATCTACAATCTTCTCCCCGACATCCTTGGACAGCTCTTTGGTCTTGGCCATGGTGGAGAGATTGGAATCTGATTGTTTGCTTCTGTGGGCAGGTGTCTTCTATACAGGTAACAAGCTGAGATTAGGAGCACTCCCTATAAGAGAGAGAGAGAAGAGTGCTCCTAATCTCAGCTCGTTACCTGTACAGAAGACACCTGGGAGCCAGAAATCTTGTTGATTGATCGGGGATCAAATACTTTATTTCACTCCATTAAAATACAAAATTAATTTATAACTTTTTTGAAATGCGTATTCCTGGATGTTTTTGTTCTGTCTCTCACTGTTATAATAAACGGACCATTAAAATTGTAGACGGATCGTTTCTTTGTCACTAAATCAGCAGCCGATCAAATACTTTTTTTTCCTCAGTGTACATAGTCGGTGAGGTTGAATAAAGACAATATTCCATCCAGTTCAGCCTGTGTAGATGTACGTGTGTCAGTGTCTCTAATTTATGTCCCATATCCCTGTATGTTGTGTTTTTTTTATGATGCACGTCTGAAGGCCCCATACACACTATTAGATTGTCTGCAGATTTTTGTCTTCAAATTTACTAAAACCCAGGGCTTTTTTTTCAGCAGGAACTTGGGGGAAGGCAGTTCCGGCACCTCCAGAACTGAATGGCAAAGGGTGCTGGAAAGTCTATTGATACTGGCTGTTGAGGAATCTATTGTTACTGGATGGAATCTTTTTTTTGCAGGGGAGTCTATTGTTGCTGATGGGGGATCTTTTGTTGCTGGGAGTGGGTCTCATGTTGCAGGGGGTCAATCGTTGCTGGGTGGTATCTACTGTTGAGGGAGGGGTCTAATGTTGCTGGCTGCTGAAGGGTCAATTGATGCTGGCTGTTGGGTATGCATTGTTGCTGGAGGGGATCTATTGTCGCTGGGCTGTCTATTGTTGCTAGATCTATTTTTTTTTATTGCCTTTCTTGTTATCATTAACAAACTCCATATAAGATACTTGGTTCTGTATTCTCTTAAAGGGGCAGTAGTGGGAGGTGGGTAAGGTTTGGACCCAAGGAACGGTGCTCGGAGGTGGTAGGGGGTGGAGTCAAGGGGTGACTCGGAAGGGGAGGGGTTTCCTGCACCTTCTCTCTGAGGAAAAAAAGCCCAAAACCATATAGCGCGAGGGCCGGCCTGATTGCATACAAATTGAAACTCTTAAGGTTTGACCTCATATTATATGGTTTTGGTAAATCTGAAGACAAAATGTGCAGAAAATCTAAATAGTGTGTATGGGGGCTTTAGAGTCTTTAAAAATAATATCAATACTCCCTGCTGACCACCACCAATTGTGGAGGAGAGCTCCACATCCTTATCGCCCTGACAGTGAAACCCCCCCACCTACACAGCTTAAGGTTAAACCGCTTCTCCTCCGATCTCATTGTGTGGCCCCCGTGTCCTCTTAGACTGAATCGTTTGTTTTGGGGGGGGGGGGGGTTCCTATGCATAGTGCACCCTTCATGTAGACCATAGAGCTCTGCATCCAGGGGACGGAGGAGATGCACAGGGTGGCCGGCTCATTCTTTGTCATTTGTTTGCCGGGGGGGGGGGGCAAATTTCTGCGGGGAGCTGGACAAGCCTGGCCCGGTACGGATGGTGATAAATCTGGCAGACTGTTATTTCAGTGTGTGTGGCCGTCTCTAGATCCAGCGATGGTCAGCGTCGTCTTCAGAAATGAAAACCTTCCACGACACGAGCGTCTCGGTGAAAACCGCGATGGTGGGAAGCGTCAGCAGTTTCTCGTCCCGCTGCCCACACGTTCGGGGAAAATGGTGTACAAGTCGTAACCTAGAAAAAAAAAATTCCGGGAGAAGGCGGTGTAAAGAAAAAAAAAAAATAGTTTTGGTTTAATGTAAACCTCCACGTTTTACATCAAAAATTTCTCATATGTTCACAAATTTGGAGAGATTTTATAGTGCATGTCGGGGTGGGGGGTATATGCGGTACATTTCTATAGTACATGGGCATTTCCACATGCTTTGTCTCTGATAATGCTGTAAATACAGAACAATACTTGTTGATCCTGCCAGAAATCCATTGAGCTTCTCATTTCCTGTAGTGCGCTGACAACGCCGTACTGCAGTTCTGAGCTGAGTTGTCAGCCCCTGCCCAGTTTTCTCCTGATCGCCCAGGGGACTCCTCCTGCTTTTTATATTATGGGGATGAGCTCTGAAGTCGAGAAGGGTTCATTGAGGCCCCTTCCACACTTGTGCGCCTTGTCCTGCGACTTGGAACTGCAAAGTCGCACCACAAGTCGTACCCCACCCCCCATGATTTCCAATGGGTTACCGTTCATATCTGTGCGTCTTCTTCAAGTCGCAGTGATTTCAAACTTTTTGATGCGACTTGGGGCCCACAGACCTCAAGATTACACAGGCATTGCTTCAAGTCGCAGTAAAATCGCAGCAAAATCGGGCGACTTTTTTAAGTCAGACGTATGAAAGGTGCCCAAGACTGGACTGACAACCCTGCATGGGGTTTCGGAGCAGCAGAGGCAGCGTTGTCGGCTCGCTACAGAAGTCCTCCTTAGATGGACGTAAAAAACTCTATCCGCTCTATCCAAAGTAAGAAAAAAAAAAATTGGCCTGGGGTATATACTTTACTTTAAATTGGCAAGACCAAAAGTGATGCAGAGAAGTTAAAATGGACCTTCACCCTACTGTACATGTGCCACGCCTCCTCCCCCTCCCCCTCTTCAGCAGGAACCAGCTGAGATTCGAACCATGTTTGGGCAGGCTGGTTGTAACCAACCGGATCAATCGAACGATCGACTTGGGTGCGACCAGCCTGCTGGATTTTTTCACATGATTATTGCGAGTGGCTGTTGTAGCCATTCGCAAAAATCACTGTGTTCTCCCAACAGGGATGGATTCCCCCCCGCCGGGAGAACACAATGGCTCCATTGACGGGGCAATTGAGCAAATTCGCTCCGTCTATGGCCGGCCTTTGCTGGCGTCCTTGCCTAGGTGAGAAATTCTGTGAGAAACAGATCTACAATTAGGCCGGAGCAAATTATATTTCTTGCAACCACAAGTTGCTGGGGAATCCCTTCAATGGTGCTATTGTGTTCTCCCAGCGGGGGGCGGAGCAAGCTGTCCATGCCGGGAGAACACAGTGATTGCTAGCGGCAATCCGCCAGGCTGGTTGTATCCAAGTTGATCAATCAACTTTGGTCCAACCAGCCTGCCCAAGCATGGTTTGAATCTTGGCCCGTTCCTGTCGATACAGCTTTAACAACACCAACACTCCTGCTCCCCCCTCCCCCAGACTCCGCTGAGCCAGGTGGGGGGAGGTGGGGGGGATGGGAGTATGCTGAAGCGCTCTGTGCAGGGTCTGTCACAGACACAGCATGGAATCCGAATGAATAAAAAGGTTTGCACTGCTGGTAATAAGAAGCATCTAATCCATTTTCTCAGCTCAGAAGAGCAGTGCAGGCGTAAAGCCCGCGTCACTCTTTAATTCCCCATACCTTACTTACCGGCTAATGCGAGAGATTTGATGAATGGAGGTTGAGGAGACAGAAGTTGCGCTTGTAATATGTTTCTAAATCGCTCAAATAACCAGAGTTGAGTAGCGATCATTTTAAACATTTTGTTTTATTTAGATAGCGATGGTTTTCATTGGGTGGATATAAGAAGTTACATTGTTCAGTGAATCTGATCCCATTGGATACATTTTATTCCTATATAAATGGCTGATCGCTATCTGAGCACACAACACTAACACGATCGATTTGTATCTCCAGGCTGTGAAGTGACTCCCGATGTCAACATTTCCGGACAGAAGTTCATCATTAAGCTCCTCATCCCGGTGGCTGAAGGAATGAATGAGATCTGGCTGCGCTGCGACAATGTAAGACGCCGTAATCTTCTCCCCATTCTGTGTCTAAGGCTCCATTCACACCCGGGCGTCTTTGATCGTGGGCGGGATCGCCGCATTTCCCAGGTGTGAATGGAGCCCAGGAGAACCTGGAGACTGCCATTGATGACATCTCTTTCTCTATGTCACGGTTGCTTGGCTGTCATTGGCTGCCTTTGGCTTCAATACTCTAAAGAGACCCCTGTGAGCGACCTAAGAAATCGCAGGCTGGAGTGCAGAGAAATGAAGCATTTTAAATGTTTGCATTGTTTGCCATCAATTTATTTTTTTAAATTAATTTGCAATGTGCCTCTGAACTTGCTGGAAGTAAGACTACTCCAGGAAGAGTGCATTTCCTTGTCCACCCCCTCCTCTTTCCACATTGTAGCCATTTCTTCCTCTGGGAGTGCCTAGTTGCTGTCTGTGCTGGCCCAGCTGTTTCACCCCTCCCCTCGCTATATAAACTATGTAGCAACCAGTGAAGGGGAATACTGTAGTGCAGTGGTCTCCAACCTGCGGCCCTTTGCTCGCCTTTATCCGGCCCTTGGGACACTATTCCACTGATATGAGACTCTGCCTACTGACACCAACAATGGGGCACTATTCCTCCCAATGATGCCAGCACAATGGGGCACTATTCCTCCCAATGATGCCAGCACAATGGGGCACTATTCCTCCCAATGATGCCAGCACAATGGGGCACTATTCCTCCCAATGATGCCAACACAATGGGGCACTATTCCTCCAATGATGCCAACACAATGGGGCACTATTCCTCCCAATGATGCCAACACAATGGGGCACTATTCCTCCCAATGATGCCAACACAATGGGGCACTATTCCTCCCAATGATGCCAACACAATGGGGCACTATTCCTACCAATGATGCCAACACAATGGGGCACTCTTCCTCCCAATGATGCCAACACATTGGGGCACTCTTCCTCCCAATGATGCCAGCACAATGGGGCACTCTTCCTCCCAATGATGCCAGCACAATGGGGCACTCTTCCTCCCAATGATGCCAACACAATGGGGCACTATTCCTCCCAATGATGCCAACACAATGGGGCACTATTCCTCCCAATGATGCCAACACAATGGGGCACTATTCCTCCCAATGATGCCAACACAATGGGGCACTATTCCTCCCAATGATGCCAACACAATGGGGCACTATTCCTCCCAATGATGCCAACACAATGGGGCACTCTTCCTCCCAATGATGCCAACACATTGGGGCACTCTTCCTCCCAATGATGCCAACACAATGGGGCACTCTTCCTCCCAATGATGCCAACACAATGGGGCACTCTTCCTCCCAATGATGCCAACACAATGGGGCACTCTTCCTCCCAATGACGCCAACACAATGGGGCACTCTTCCTCCCAATGACGCCAACACAATGGGGCACTCTTCCTCCCATTGACGCCAACACAGTGGGGCACTCTTCCTCCCAATGACGCCAACACAGTGGGGCACTCTTCCTCCCAATGACGCCAACACAGTGGGGCACTCTTCCTCCCAATGACGCCAACACAGTGGGGCACTCTTCCTCCCAATGACGCCAACACAGTGGGGCACTCTTCCTCCCAATGACGCCAACACAATGGGGCACTCTTCCTCCCAATGACGCCAACACAATGGGGCACTCTTCCTCCCAATGACGCCAACACAATGGGGCACTCTTCCTCCCAATGACGCCAACACAATGGGGCACTCTTCCTCCCAATGACGCCAACACAATGGGGCACTCTTCCTCCCAATGACGCCAACACAATGGGGCACTCTTCCTCCCAATGACGCCAACACAATGGGGCACTCTTCCTCCCAATGACGCCAACACAATGGGGCACTCTTCCTCCCAATGACGCCAACACAATGGGGCACTCTTCCTCCCAATGACGCCAACACAATGGGGCACTCTTCCTCCCAATGACGCCAACACAATGGGGCACTCTTCCTCCCAATGACGCCAACACAATGGGGCACTCTTCCTCCCAATGACGCCAACACAAGGGGCACTCTTCCTCCCAATGACGCCAACACAATGAGGCACTCTTCCTCCCAATGATGCCAACACAATGAGGCACTCTTCCTCCCAATGATGCCAACACAATGAGGCACTCTTCCTCCCAATGATGCCAACACAATGGGGCACTCTTCCTCCCAATGATGCCAACACAATGGGGCACTCTTCCTCCCAATGATGCCAACACAATGGGGCATTCTTCCTCCCAATGATGCCAACACAATGGGGCACTCTTCCTCCCAATGATGCCAAATGTGGTGATGTTTACTCACTGATGCCAGGAAAATTTCCACTACCACTGGCTACAGTTTGGCCCCTCAAAAGTCTGAAGGATGATAAACTGGCCCTTTTGTTGAGAGTTTGGAGACCCCTGCTGTAGAGGTTCACTTGAATAACCTTTTGAGTCGTCTTGCATTCCATCCAAGATGGCGGTGTATATATTTACACTTTTATTAACTTAAGATCTTAAAAGTGGTTACATTTGTGTTTTTCAGGCAGGAATGTATCTAATGTTCTCCTCCGGGGAAAGGCTCACATTTATATACACTCTTCTTTCTTCCCATCTTGCAGGAGAAGCAATATGCTCACTGGATGGCAGCCTGCAGATTGGCATCCAAAGGGAAGACCATGGCAGACAGCTCCTACAACCTGGAGGTCCAGAACATCTTGTCCTTCTTGAAGATGCAGCACCTAAACCCGGACCCTCAGTTCATCCCCGAC
The DNA here is from genome assembly GCA_037952835.1 of Lithobates septentrionalis. NCBI lineage: Eukaryota > Metazoa > Chordata > Amphibia > Anura > Ranidae > Lithobates > Lithobates septentrionalis. Next base: position 1,150 of record JBBDGP010005770.1, on the reverse strand, counting down.
CAGGTCAACTCTGACATCAACCCGGAGTGCGTCGTCTCGCCCCGTTATCTGAAGAAATACAAGAACAAACAGGTACTGCCATTCCCACCCCCTTCTGCAGTGGGGTTGCCTGGACACTGGCGGCTGGTTTTTGCTTTGCACCACGGCAGAGGGCTTGGGGTGTTTACAGAGATTCCGGCGCTGCTTTTGGCAGTTATGCACCAACAGAGCGGGGCCCTGGAGATGTTCAGTAATGGATGGTTGAGATCACTGCTATAAGAGGAATAAGTGGGGACCTCAGGTAAAGATTAGGGGGGGGGGGGGGGGGGACAAGAAAAAAGCCTTTTGAAGATCAAAAGGAACTTCTAGGTAAATGCCATATATGTCAGGTGTGCGAGTGAACACCATTTTGTTCTTTAAGTGATCCTGTGTTTTGAATATACAGGACAAAGCAACAGGTTCCTTTAATTGCCTGCCCTTACCCCCTCGAATAGTAGCCCCCCTTGGCAGCGCCTGCCTGCCCTTCTTTTACTTCCCAGCCCTTTCTATTTAGGTCAGGAACCAAAAAAAAATATATGGACATGGAGGAGCATGTGACTCTTCTTATGACTGCAGTGGCCAATCAGTGCTGTCACATTAGGTGGTCCATAGCCTGTAAGCTACAACTCCTTTCACCTCGCCTTTGGTTTCAGCAGCTAAGCAGAGTAGCCGGCGGGTGAAAGGAAGGCAAGTATAAGGTCCTGGGGGGGGGGGGGGGGGGGGGGGGGGTATTAAAGTGACCTTGTTGCTTTGCTGTGCATGAGCAAATACCAGATTTCCTTTAAGTATCTGATAAAGCTCCCCCGTCCATGGACACCACTGTATGGCCAAACATCTGTGGACATCACATCTATATGAGATTGCTGGACATCTCATTCCAAAACTATGGTCTTTCATATGGAGTTGCTCCCTCTGTGGCTATACCATCCTCCACAATTCTGGTGGTAATTTGCGAGGTCAGCTACTGATATTGGCTGTGAAGACCTGGCTCACTACCAAATCAGAAATCCAATTCATCCCAAAGGTGTTCGGTAGGGTTGAGCTTGTAGTGGTGGTTGAGGAACATCATCCATGAACGGAAAGTCTTGGAATCTCGAGTTGGTTTGGAGAGCAATTATCACTTTGTGTTTAA